>CM040119.1:264914225-265200999 GCA_022559845.1 Amorphophallus konjac | reverse complement strand
CCCCTGACTTGGGCGGGGTACCACAATTGCCGAAAGTAGTTGCACCGGAAAATTTCCTACATTTGGGGGATGTTTTGCTTCCAGCACATCTCTTTAATATATTCAGGGATGTCGTCCATTTCTTGGACGGGTTCAAGGGCATTCTTAGGGATCTCGCTCAGCCAAAGTCATCGTCGGGAGGCGCTTGAGGCACTAAGTCTCCCTTATAAAAGATGATGGGCTTAGCGGCCTTATTGGCCTTCCTTTTTCCTTTTCTTTAATATGTGACAATAAACGTCTTCAATTGTCAACCCTGTGTTCCTCCCTTTAGAATGACAGTTGCATGCACGTCGAAGGCAAGGAGATACTCTTATTGATTGTCTGACTAATAAAGTTGGCTTAAAAATTAATTTTACGCCTTTCTAGCCGAGCTGGCTTCACATTGGCGGTGTTAGCTTGTATATTCAATCGGTGTAATTTAGCGAGATCCTCATTCATCCCGAAGAGCTTTTCTTCATCATCTTCTTCTTCTTCTGGAAGCACTTTTTCCTTTCCTTGTGCTTGACTTCAATGGGAGACTCGATGGTGGGTTCCCCAAAAATATACTTGAGCGTCTGTCAAGTTGCACTCATTTAGACAAAACGGGGCTCGGTCAGCAAAGACTATATACTGCTCTCCACTTCTTGCATACTTAATACATTGATGAAGCGTTGAAGGGATGACCCAATTTTCATGCAACCAAGGTCCAAGGATGGCAGTGTCAGTTTCAGACTCGGTTTCGGCCGAGTCCGAAACCGATACGACTCGTTTTCGATTTCGGCCGAAACACAGTGAAAAGGTTCAAAAAATAAAAATAAATCAAAAAATCATAAACAATAGAAAAAAATAAATAATCACATAAAAATCAGAATATTCATTGGACATGCATTTGATTGTAAAGAACTTAGATTAAGTGCAATAAACATGAAGTAGGCATTGAAGTTCAAACATTGAACATGTTAAACTAATATTTCTTGAGTACATACTAAACATGATTAGATTCAAGCACAGGGGAATGAACCTAATTAGCACAGTAAATGTTACAGAAATTAAATGATCTTTACCTAAATGAAGAAGCACTAATATGGGTAATAACTAGAACCTTCTCTCTCATCGTCTGGATTTGATGTTGATACCCCATAAGAAGGTTGCATGTATTGTGTATATTCACTATAACCAAATAATGAGGTAGCCAAGTCTTGCATCCCTCTTTGGATCCCTCTTGGAGTGTAAAGTTGTCGGCTTGATTCGAATCCAGAATCAGCGTAAGTATCTTGAGGAAGAGAAGAGGAACTGGACGGATGTGGATAGAACTGGAATGCTGGTCATGACCCCACCCATAAATGGCTGCCTCCTGTTGGCCGCCTCAATAACCTAATGGATGCCCATATTGACTCTGTGAATCATGTCCTCGCTCACCTGACTGTATCCTCTGCCTGTGTTTGCGTGGAAGGAGGAAGGACCACCAGCAGTGCCACCGCCAGTAGTAGCACCTGCAGTACCTGTAGCAGCCTGCAGCTGCACTGGGATCATCATCATCATCATCATCATCATCACCAGCATCATCATCACCATCAGAAACCAGTCGCCTTTTAGCCTCTGGGGATGTTTTTTTCTGTTTTGGTGTGATTTCTTCAGTCACCCTTGACATGAATCCTTTTCCCCTTGACGTGTGCCTCACATAAATCTGCTTCAATTGCTCAATTGTCGGGTCCTCTCGAGCAGCAGCACTTGTCCTCTCAGTTAGCCCATGCACTGATGTACTTCTTCTTAAGGATGCAGGTGGCTTGCCCATTCTAGGAGTGACTGGCCTGCTATCTGAGTCTGAGTGTCTAGCTGGCTGAAAATCAGGCTGTTGCTCAGTGTCATCAACAAACAAAGCTGGGTCCCTTCTCTAGTGTGCTTGAGTCTCTCTGGCCCTCTTTGTTGCTCTTTTGAATTCTGGATCTCTTGGCTCATCTTAATCTAGTATGCCCTCTACCCATCTTCTATCATCATCATCAAAAACGGGCTCATCAATCTACTCTCGTGTCTCCACCCAAGACTGCAAGGGATTCTCATCATCAAATAAAGCGTCCACATCAATTTCTGGCATTGCATCCTCTGCGACGTGTTTGTCCCTCAGCTGTTGTCTTATCTTCATGTTCTTTATTCTCAGTCTCATATTGTAGTGACAGTAAACCAATTTTTCTAACCGTTCAGCCTTTAGCCGATTGCGAACCTTTGAGTGTATAAGGCTGAACATGCTCCAATTTCTTTCACAATGGCTTGTCGATGTTGTTTGACTGAGCACCATAATTGCAATGAACGCCAATGCATTACTGCCCACATCTCGGTTGTTCACCATGATCCACCAGTCAGCTGTTCCACCAACTATAAACAAATAAATGTAAGGTGTAGAAATACATATTGAGGTTAAGAAATCACAAAAAATAAAATATACCTGGCTCACTCTTCCCACAACGTATTGTAATTGGGAGTCAGAATATGTCCAGTCCTCGTTCTATAATTGTTCATCTACAAAGATAAAGTAATAGATTAACATAACTACTTAAGTAAATTATATACCTCTTATTGATAAATCAATAAAGGCCAACATCTACTTCGGCCTGAAGTTCTTTTCTAGTGTCCTCGATAAATGACCAAGACTTTTAAAGTCCCTTAGAGCACCTCGCCATCAACATGTGCATCGACATCGTACATAAATCGAGGGTTGAGGAAATAACATGCATTTGTGTATAATTAACTAAATGTTAGATAAAAAATAACATATAGGCATTACCCTCATTTAAGTACAATTAATCACTCACCAGCTGCATACAAGTCGTGGTGTAATGTGTTGTCCCATCTCTGGTCAATCATTTTCCACCATTTTGCATAATGTCTGAGAAGGGAATCCTGCAATTCTAATTTGGCACGGTCCATGGCCTCGTACAGATAGCCCATATCATTCTTCTCATCGCCATCCACCATTCTTAAGACCTTCACGAGAGGTGTGACTACTTTCATGTACCGTCAGACCCTGCCCCAAAATTTGTTATCTTCCACGATTTGACAGACATCCAAATATTCCATCTGAGCATCAACATTGCCCTTGTCGATGTATTCCCGCAGGGCATTGTGGTACATGAAAGTTTTCAGCTCATTCTTATACATGTGCAAATAAATGAAATTTGAATCAAATACTGTTACATATCTATAAGGATCAAGTATCAAGAATTGAGATCAATCTTATACCTGTGCAAAGACTCCAAAGAAATAAAATTCGAAGCAAATCTGGTTGGACCTGCACGGATGATATCTCGCCCCCCCACTCGCATGCGCCCTGAACATATTCAATATCCTAGGATGGCCATAGATATACTGTGTGATTTTTTGTGCCTTGTCAATTATCTTCTTCACATGCTTTTCCTTCCCTATCTCTTCAAGCATCAGATCCAAACAATGTGCAGCATATGGGAGCCAATATAAGTGACTGCGCTTCTGCATCAATTTCTTCCCCGCAGCCTTATAACTAGCTTCATTATCAGTCGCTACTTAGACAACATTGTCCTCTTCAATTTGGTCTACCATCTTATCCATCAAATGAAATAAATAATTGGCATTTTTTTCATAATTTGATGCATCTACAGATTTAACAAATACTGTACCTTCGATGCAATAGACCAAAAAGTTAATCATGGACTTCTTCGTGGTACCAGTCCAGCCATCACACATGATGGTACATCCTCTCTCCATCCATATATGCTCGAAGCTTTCAACCCAATCATGGAGCTCCTTAACCTCTCCCTCAAGGCCACGCCCGTATATGTCTCGACGTGATGGGGCCTTCAAACCAGGGCCAACATCTGCTATGGCATCTAGCATAGGTTGGAAATATTCACTTGAAGCTACATGTGCAGGGACACCTGCATGAAAAAACCATTTGCAGATACTTTTAAATGCATGCCCTGCAACTTCTGCTGATTTTTTTACCCCTCTCAATGCTTGCTTGATTTTAGGTTGCGTAGCATGGGGCCTTCTGTGCAGATAGTTGTCCATGGGGCCTGTTGTCTGCGGGACAGCTCTAGTGTCAGGACGTCGTGCAACTATACTGGAGTAGGTCCCTGAACCCATGGGTGCCTTTCCTTTCCTTCGAGCAGCTTGTTCACACTCCCTTGCTTCGGTCAGCTCTGGATCAGAATCCTCAGTGCCTTCCTCATCGTCATTCCTCCTAACCCTTCTGCTTGAAATCTCCTCAGTAATTTTAGCCTCATCTCCAGCCCTTTGTTGCATCCTCTCCTTTTTGCCCAGAAGGCACTGGCGCATTTCTTCTCGGACCTCTCGGGGACATCTGTCACATTGTTTCACCTCTCCTCTTACCCTTGCCAAATGTTGCTTTCCTCTAGTAATTCTGCCATATAACTCCTTACCACAATAATTACATTTAACTTTTCTTCTCTTAGCATCAACTAAGGAGAGGTGGGCCCACCCCGGATCCTCCTGCCCTTGCTGCTCCTGACTTTGTTCACGTCTAGGCATGATGCTGCATGAAGACAAGCAAAGAGAAATAGTTGTAAGTACAATGGAAAATTTAGGGCTTAATTAGGACTTAATTAGTAATTAACCCTTAATCACCCTTGGAAAAAATTAATTACCCGCATGCTCTCACCCTAAAATCTTCAATGAAGCTTAATTGAGCTTCAATTGAGCCTAAGCAAACCGAATTAGACAAAAGCCCCAATTTATATGGACTAATTATGACTTAATTAGTAATTAACCCTTAATCACCCTTGGAAAATTTTAATTACCCGCATGCTCCCACCCCAAAATCTTCAATGAAGCTCAATTGAGCTTCAATTGAGCCTAAGCAAACCGAATTAGACAAAAGCCACAATTTTTTATGAACTAATTAGGGCTTAATTAGCAATTAACCTAATTTTAAGGAAGTAAAATTAGGGTTTAATTTAAAGTCTTAACATAATTCAAAGTTTAAAATTAACCCAACCAAAATAATTAACCAACAAAAAATAAAAGTTTCAACCCAACCAAAATAACACAACAAAACAAACAAACCCTAAATTAACCTCAACAAAATAACCTCTTACCTCTACACCTTCTTCGCAGCAGCAGCCGCACAGTAGCAGGGAGCTGAGCTGCCGCAGCAGCCAAAGCAACAGTAGCAGCAGCAGGGCACCAGCAGTAGCTGCGGCAACAGCAGGCAGCAAGCAGCAACAGCAGCAGGTCGGCGGTTTTAAGGGGAGTTCACGTGGGTTTCGGCCGAAACCGTCCAGTTTCGGGCCGAAACGTGTAAGTTTCGGGCGAAACCGATACCGATTTCGCCCGAAACCCCTTTTTTTTTTAAGTTTCGGACCTGCTACAGTGAGCAGATCCGGTTTCGGATCGGTTAAGGCCGAAACCGATACGTTTCGGCCGAAACATATCGGTTTCAGCCGATACTGCCAACCATGCCAAGGTCTCCCGAGCAGGGCCTTATATGGCGTGTTAGCATCAATAATGTAGAAGGTGGCCTTAGTGACAAAATTGTCCAGGGTCACTTGCACTTCTACTTTGCCTAATGAATCCTCCAAAGCCTGGTTGAATCCTGAGATTCTGACATCATTAACCATTTGCAAATAGGGTGAAGGTCTTAAGAGGCATTACGTTGACAGATGCCCCAGGCTCTACCAGAATCCGATTAAGTTAGTGACCATTTATCTTCCCTTGCATGTACAGAGGACGATTGTGGCAAGGGGAAGACAACAACATGTCTTCGTCTGTAAAGGTGACAGTTGCTGCGAAAGCTTCGTATGCTTGAACCTGAAGCTCGGCCACCTGAGTCTCGTAAACTTCTGGCTCTTGGAGTATTTTCACAGGAGCCTCCCTGAGTTCTTTACTCCAAGCAATTGCCTCCCATATAGTAACATTGGTTGGGAAGCGCTTCATGTGCTGGATAATCTTACGATCGGCCCGTGCACGGGCTTAATCCAACGGAGGGATGACCTCTGAAAGAGGTTTAAGTTGATAGTCGGGCTTCTTGCCCGGTTCAGCTTTTGCTTGATCATTAGGCTCCTCTTGGAATAATGGAGCTAGGGAATCTTCCTCTGGAGGAGGCGGCTCAACATTGTCCTTACCAGAGGGACCTGCTTGAGCTGTGGGTCAACTGACTCTTCTTGTGAGACTGGATCTACCGGTTTGTTTTCCTCGTCTGACAGATCGAAGAAGAAGGTGGCAGCCCGGACTTGAGTCTGAGTTGGATCAACAGGCTTTTGCGAGGTTGGCTTTATTGACACATCTTCCTCGTCTGACGGATTGAAAAAGAATGTATGAGCCCGAACTTGTGTTTCAGGGATGGGACCTGGCTCTTCTCCTTTGAAGATGATCACTTTTGGGGGGTAGGTTGGCTCAGAACCCTGCCCATTAGAGGATGTCGAGTGCCTTCCCCACCCACGTCCACGGCCTCTGCCGCGACCGCGGTTTCGGTGTTCCGCATTGCGACGGCGGTAGGTAGTCATAGTGATCCTATCCCCAGCTGCAGGGGCGGTGGCATTGTCTCCGCTTGATGCTTGTAAACTTTCTGGCGGGGGAATTGACACCATATTACATGAGAAGTTCTTCAACATTTCTTCTAACTTCTTAATGGTGAGTTCTTCATCTTTGTAGAAGATAGAAAGTTCCTCTGGGATGGGAAGCTTTTCCCCCTGTTGTGCCCGCTGGTACATTTGTCGAAGCCAGATCTTGAGACGAACCTTTCGCTCCAGTTCTTCTCATGGAATATATTTATCTAGAGAAACAACTTTGGTGGGCATGGAAGGAATGTACTCCTCGAGCTCATCAATCAACTTTTGCAGCTTTTGTAGAGGAGTTAGCCCCTTAGGGGCTTCCATTGCCGCGGCCTGTTCGGCCTGTCGTTTCAATCTTCTCTTTAGATTCTTTCTTTTATTCTTCTCTTGCTTTGTAGCTCGCGCCAATTCAATGGGAGAAGGAACATTCATTTTTGCAAGAGCTTGGGAGATGCCCCTAACACTGGAGCTATCGAACCTGCCTTTCCTTTTCAGGGGTTTAAGGTGACCATGCTTCTTTGAGGTCACATCGACCCAGCCGACCTCTTCTTCCTACCCCCGGAACGTAGCATTACTTGTTTGATGACGATCTCGGATGGCAATTCCTTAAATTCAGCCACATGAAGGCCAAAGTTTTAGGATGATGACGCTATATGGGACTTCACGCTTGCCAACTTTTGTCTTGGTGTAAAACTTTGCTTGGGAAGGGCAAACTTGCCTTTATTCTTCTGGCTCGAAATCGAGAATACAATATAGTTGTTCAATTGAAGATTGCTCTTCCGGGCTTGTTCCGCTTGTAATCTGAGGCCTTCTTCCTGGCTTTGGCCTCTTTGGCACTGCCCAGGGGTTAACTTGAGATCCCCATGCTGGGTCGGGCTTTTTGACTTTATCGAGCACTAGCCTTGGGTCCTCTTGTTGAATTTTGCTTTTTAGGTCAAGCTCAGCACTCATCTTCGATTTTTCTTGCCGAGGATTATCCTTCTGACTTGGGCGAGAACTCTTTTCTCGTGGTTGAGGAGAATCTTGGGCTTCTTTTCGAGCCGCCCCATCCTCTTTGTTGACAAGCGGGGCATGTGGGCCTTGCCTCTCGCTTTCGGAATTTGCTTCAGGTCGACGTGGTAGAGAATCACATACCAAGATTTCTCTACCTCCTAGAAGAATCTCGAGCAACCTCTGGGTTTCCTCCTTCGGAAAGGGCAAGGACTTTAAGTCCTGCCACGGTCGCCATTTAGGACATCCTGTCGTGGATCGCTCCGGGCTAGTATCAACCTCTTGCACTTTCGACTTGACTGGTGTGCGAGAAGTAGATGCGTGTATGACATTTACTGAGAAGATTGGCTGACCCCATTGAGGAGAGCTCGGAGGTCCTTGGAGGGAATCATCTATATTTATTACCTGTAGGGTAATAAGATCCTCCACAATATCTTTGAAAGGAAGGCAATCATAAACAGGGATGGCAGTACCGGTTTCGATACCAGTTTCGGCCGGGTCCAAAACCGAAACAGTTTCGGTTTCAGTTTCGGTTTCGGTCCGAAACCAATTAAATTATTATTATTTTCTTAAAACCCTACATTTGGTTTCGGCCCGGTTTCGACCTTGGGTGTCGTTTCGTTTCGGTCCGAATCGAAACATTTTGATTTCGGCCGAAGCTGCCATCTATGGTCATAAATGGCGTGGCCCATGATGCAATAGTATAGGCAATAACCATGCCGGTGCCTTATACCTTGGCCCGGATCACTATCAGGTGCGGGGAACTGAATCAATCCCTTTTTCCGACACATGTGGAATATCTCCAAAGTTTTATACCGAGGGAAAGAATATAACTTTTGCGGGGCTTGATTGGTGGGTGAGTCTGCTACGTCCTCGAACAGCCACCCTCCAGATCTTGGCAATCTTTGAGGTTCTATTGTGTTTTCAGAGTTTCGAGTGGAAGCTAGAATTGACAGTTCGATTGAAGGTGCCAAGGAAAGTGTTGACAACCGAGCATCAATGCGTTCCATCAGCCGCAGCAGATTCTGCTGGTTGTGTTGCAGTTGTCTAACCTCCTTTTTAATTTTTCGCACCGTTTTTTGAATAGCTAGGCATTCAGACATTAGGAGGGGTATGCCCCTTTGTGGAACCTCTTGCAGCCCATCCGGGAGGGCTGATCGGTATTCCTCGACCATAAGCCTCGCCAGGTTTCTTCTCTGGGCTTTATGAATGACATTTACTGAAAAATGTAGTCCCTCCCGGGTGCGAGGCTGAGGTGGACTTCCCATGTTATCACTTTCATTTAAAGTTCGCTCAACAACTTCTCGGAGATTTTTCCTTGTCATACTGTCTCCTTGAACGTCGATCTCCCCTTTTCGAATGAGGATTTCGATACAATCTTGCGCCTCCTTACACTTCCCAGTGGGATGAGATATTACGGCATGGTATTCACAATACCGGGGGTGCCTCTTCTCAACCTCGGTGTAATTCGCCGGGGGCTCATGCACCATGATGTGCCCCTCCTCCAATAGGTGGTCAAATATGTTCTTAGTATTCTCCTTTGGAAAGGAGCACTGATGGGAGGGCCTCCAGCCCGGATACCACATAGTGGGTTTGGTTCGACTGGGGCCAGCTTCTTCTGCTTCCGGCGGAATGTGAAGACTGCCGCCCTGTGATTCCCGTTGACTGCACGGTGGATTACATTAGCCGAACGGGTCGACCGATCCCAAGCATGGGGTTGCGGCGGATCCACCAAGTTGCTTTTCATCGTGATGAGTCGGTTTTGAATCATCTTCTCCGCCTCATCTTTGAAAACGTAGCAATTTTCAATAGTATGTCCCAATATGCGATGATATACGCAATAATTGGGGTCATCAGTTTTGTTGGCGTCTTCCGGCTTCTTAGGGTCTGGCAGGGATATCAACTTATTTTTTGAACAAAGATTAAAGAGTCTTTTGGTATGCTCCTTCTTAAAGGAATAAGGAGTCTTCATACGCTCCAACAACCTTGCCAACGTCTTCCCTTCGGGCTTTTTGCCAGAGGGGCTTGGGGTCGTAACTTCATCGGGCCCATTGATGGGAGAGAAATCAACAGCATTAGCCTCCTTGGTCTCCTTCCCGAGGCACTCCGCTCTTTAAGGGATTTTCCTTTTGAGGGTGTGAATGTTGGGTTGTCAGCGAAAAACATTTCTATTTCCGCGATGACCGAATTCAATTGGTCAAAGCCTTTGATATTTGCTCCCAGGAGCTTCTCGCTTACTTCTGCCAACAGGCCCCTTCGACATATTGTTATTGCGTCGTCTTGAGAGGGAGGGTTATCACACCTCATGCTGAAATCCCTCCAGCGCTTGATAAAATCAAGCGCGGTTTCGCCCCTTTTTTGCTTGAGTGAACAAAGCTCTGCGAGGGAAACCTTTCTCTCAGCTGCTTGGAAAAGATCGATAAAGTTCTTTTGCAGATCGGCCCAGTCAGCGACAGAATTGGACTTCAGTCTTGAGTACCATTGGAAGGCACTGCCCGTGAGAGAAGTCACAAAATAGCGGAGGAGATATGACTCCTCGAGTGCCAAATCGCCCATGGCCATTATATAATAAGCCAAGTGTTCATGCGGGGATCCTTGCCCATTGAACTTTTGTAGCTTTGGTGCCTTTGGGCAGTCTGGTGGAAGCTTTTTGAATTGGTGATGGATGGGGTAAGGCACACTGTATAAATCAACAGTGGCGGTACCTTCGCCACGCTGGGCAAACTTATCCTCCATGATCTTCTCAATCAAACGCTGCTGAGCAACTGCATCTTCAGCTACGAGAATTTGTGAAGACTAGACATTGAGTGGTGGACGGATTGGTTTCGTTTCTGCCTCAGCAGCTACATTGTGAGGTGTAACTGCCTGTCGGTTGACCATAATAGGGTTGGCCGGCCGTTGGTCTCGCCGGGGATTTTGATTATGCCCCGGTGTTAAAGGCCTTTGGGCATTCACATCCATATGTCGCTTCATCTCAAGCATAAGATTAGTCATCTCTATGTGCCAATGCTGCATGGTTTCAAACTTAGCATCGTCGGACATTGCTTGGAAGGCGGCTCTTGTGGGCGATTGAAACACCGGGTTAAAATATCCACCCATGGGTTGGGCCCCTCCTTCCCCATGGGCGCTGAGAATTTCGTCGGGATTATTCTCTTCTTGGGGCAAATTTTCTTCTTGCAGCGACACATGCTCTTGGACTTGACCTTGATATTGACCCTAGCTGGAGGTCCCCGCCTGGCCACTAAATTGGCCTTGGAGGCTTCTTCTGGCAGCATTTCGGGTGTTAAGATACACCGCATCTACTGTAGGATTTTCAGTCGGATCATTGGGGTTGATTGGGACGCCAGCGGCCTCCATCGGCTCCCGGCCGGAGACATAGTAGGTATGTACCTTCAGGCTGCCCCCAGCTTCAGACATTTGAACCACCCTCTTTTTCCTTGGTGGTTGGGCCGTCGAATGGACTGGCACCCCCAGCCTGCCAAAGACTGAGACGCGCATTGTCGGGACCTCGGCGTGCGTGATTTGTCCTGTGCGGACTAGCGCTGAGGCTTGGGTAAAATTGGGCTTACGATAGGCCCCTCTTCTTTTTTGTCCCCGGGGGCACGAGGGCTTGATGTCCCGGGATGATGAAAAAGGGTCTCCCTGCCGTTCCTGAGCTTCATCGGGCTTAGTCACCCGGGCTCGTTTAAGGGCGCGGGCCTCCTGTTTGGTGACACACATTTGTTTCATCTTCGGAGGGCGCTGCTTAGTTGTATTGCCCTCGTAATTGACCTTGAAAGCCTTTTATAAAGGGGTTTGTCCTCGCGCATCTTTTGGAGGGGCGCAAAACGGTTGGAGATTGGGATGGTCGGGATCGGATTGTCCCGTGGAATTATCGGCTCGCCACCATCGAGGAGAACTCGCATGCTCCCGATGAGGACCGTCTTGCTGGAGCGAGAAAGGGCCACTGCGGGCTTCTTGTTCTGATGGACCCAACAGGGCCCCCATTTAGTAGGGGCAGTGTTGCTTGAGATTGTGTTGACCGAGAAAACTCGACCTTGTGGAACATGGAGCTCAGCGTCTGTGGATGAAACCGCCTCGACCGGAGAGGGCGTCTCGCTTGGCACCGCGGGGACAACCCCCAGAAAAAAAGGGGAACCCACGACTGCGGGAAAGTCGCCAAATGTAATCGGCATTGCCAGATAACGGTATCTGGCATGGGCAACGATCACGAGCGATCCGTAGGTTACCGCAGCCATTGAGAAAGGATTCTTTGGATTTTGACGGCGAAGCGGAGAGCTTTACTAATCCCTCCTCCTCCTCCTCCTCCTGCAAGGATAAACGAGGGGAATTAGGATCCCTGCAAAGGCATACAAAATCTTTGACAAAAAGATGAAAGGCGAGAAAGGTCCCACAGACCGTGTCAGTTTGTTTACACGCGAAATTTTCGGGCATCCAATTTCGTCGAATGAATAGATTTGTTAGTTCCGCACTTTTGGATTTATCAGATGATGTTAGAGTTCGTGTATTAGGACTTTTCCCCACCGACCGGAGTCGATGTTATTCTACATCGGATCAAGTCCGAACACCTTTGATTAACTATCAAAAGATCTATATTACCCTTGCGATATCAAGACGATATTAGAGATTTCCCATCGGGAACCTTCGCGACGAGGATATATATTTAATTTCTCTTGTGAACAAGGGCTCCTTTGTAATTCACCCTTGACTCGGGATTTTCGTGTAATTTCCTCCCCCCTTTGTTACTTTTTACATCTTTGGAGGTTTTTTTGAGGATATTTATGCAATTTGGAAGAAATGCGGGATAAAAATGTAATTTTTTGAATTTTTATCCTCGAGGGAGGGATAATTCTTATAAGTTGAAGCATACTCCATTTGCATGGGCGCATCATTCTCTTTATTTTCAATATTTCTTCTCGCATAGATAGGCTTTTTATGCAAATTTGAAAGATAAAGGATAGGAATTAGGAATGTAATACTTTTTCTCGAGCCACATAGGGTCTTGGCATAATATTCCAAAAAAAACTTTCATTTCCATTGTCCATTGATTATTTATGACTTTGTACAGTACATTCTTCTCATAAAAATGTCTTTTTGTGAACAATGAGGGCATTTTTGTCCATACAAACTCTAAGAAGGGTTTTTTTATAAAATAGGCCTTAAACCCAAGAAATTTGGGCAGCAAAGGGAGGGGCGCAGCCTACCTCCTCCCTCCTTGCACTTGGGCCTCTTAGAAGCTCTCCAAGTGTGTCTTCTTCTTCTCTTTCTCTCTGCCTCTCTTCTTGTGCTCTAGCTCCCTTTTATAGTGGTAGAGGAGCTAGGTAACTCCGGTGGAAGGTGAAGGCCAAGGTGAGGGACCCCCTCCCCCCTCCTTCTCTTCTTCTTCTTCCTTCTCCTTTCCTTTTTCTGTGTTTTTTTTATTTGGCCTTCACGTGGACAAGGAGGGCCGGAGGCCACCCCCTCCGTTGCAGCAGGGACCGGATGGGGGGGATCCTCCGGTGCAGGGTGACTGGAGGCCACCCCCTCCGGCCAGGGAGCAGCAGAGGGGGTCCCCCTCCAGTTTGACCTGCCGGAGGGGCTTCCCCCTATGCGCGGCTACTGGAGGGGGTTCCCCCTTCGGTGTAGGGCCACCGGAGGGGGTTCCCCCTCCGGTGCCAAACCGACCAGAGGGGGTCCCCCCTCCGGTTCCTGTCCACCGGAGGGGGGTCCCCTCCGGTTTGACTGACCGGAGGGGGGTTCCCCTCCGGCCTTGGTGCCGCGGAAAAGAGAAGAGGAGAGGGGGGAGGGGGGTTTGGCCCTGCTCCCACCGCCTCCTAGGTATAAAAGGGCTTCCCAACCTCGTTTTCCACCATTTTTACTGTTGAGAATTGGCTGCAACAGTGGGGAATCCCACCTTTTGTCTGCTTTTGGCCACTTTTGTCACAAGGACGTGTGGCAACGCGGGGGATAACACCCCATTAACGATTTAAACACTTGATTTCACGCGTAAGTGGATTATTCCACTTCCCTCATCAAATGTAAATAAAATTTGTGTGCATAGAAGCACGTAGATATTATGGGTAGGCCCCTTAAGATGGGTCCCTCAAAGACCCAAGTGTGACGACGACGATCCACCTCGCTTTGCGGCCGTCACAAAAAGGATTTTTATTTCTGAACATGGCATAGTTTGACTATGAGAACAATGTAGGGTTCAACACCCCCATAAAACCAACCCCAATTATCCACCCTAGTCCTATTCATCCACTTTAAAAATAACAATAATAATAAAATAAAATCAACCCCAACTATCCATACATGCCTAGTCTATTTACAAGCGTTAACATAGTCGACTTTTACCACTCGTGCTGTTGCATTAGCTACCTTTCTATAACATAAAAAAAACACAGGAACACTCTATCTCTCCCTTTCTTCATGTAATAGCACTTCCAAATAATTAAGAAGGAACATCATTGTAATAACTTGTCTGTATGTTGAAAATTAGTATTATGCATCTCAAATGGAGAAGGTAATAAACAGATTAAGCTACCAAAGGAAAGACCATTCCCCTTCATTCCATTTGCATTGCATGCTTCATTGTTTCTTCTCTTCATTGTGGTTTGACAGGTGTGCTCTAAATATCCTTAATTGGTTTCTTTTCTCTATCTAATGCACTTTTACAGCTACGTTCAAATGATCATAAAGCCGCAGCTTGTATCATTTTTGTCATCATCATCATCATCATCATCAGAGCCTTATCCAAATTAATTGGGATCGGCTACATGAATCATGTTCCGCCAAAGATTTAACTCTGCCATGGCCGGTCCCAAGCCCGGATGAGAAAAGAGGAGGGTTTGCGTTAGGTCGACAGCCAGCAGTAAAATTTTGTCACATCTCCAACATGAATTCTGATCATTTTTGTCATCTTGAATATAATTATAGGGCTATATATATTGATACCAAGGTAGGAAGAAACCCACACCTGTATAGTGGTAGCTCAGTCACCATCTAGTCCAAGATATGCAACCCAACCTCGGGACCTGCTGGCTATGACGGAAGCAGGTTTATTAAAATCCCCCCGGATGATGCCTTTGACAGACAACCTCTATAAACTACAAACACCTCAGCCAAGCCCATGCCACTTCTCCACTACAATTTTCTGCATTCCCTTGGTTTGATAAAATCTGCCTGGAATTTAATTCAATCAACATCATCCTCATACGAAATTGATCTATATCTTCCCATCTTTTCTCCCTTCCTTCAGCACATCTATTTTTGTTATCCTTCCGGAATGTATATTAGGGCATGCATCTAAAAGTTTTCACTGAAAGGAATCCTTATCCATCACTCTTTTGTACCACCCACCATTTCTACAGTACATGGAATATCTTCATCAAAATATTTTTCTTCTACAAGCTTCCTACCTGACTACACAGACCATCATTCACTGCAGCCCAACGTTTCATTTCCTCTGCCATAATTCTCAGCTTTGCCATTCTTGCTAACATCCATGATGGGTAATTACAGAGCACTGGGCCCTCACCTTCCAAAAAACTGAGCTTTCAAGATGCCACAGTCCGAACAGGGTGAACTATCAGGCCCCAATTCATCATCTTCCGCTACTAAACACTACTGTGAGCATCCGCATACCTCTTGTACCAGATACAGCAGCCACACGAGCACCTTATACCCCCACCCCCTTTTTTTGGTCATCAAAGAAAGAAACAAAGCAGACAAAAAGAAAGCAAGAGCACCTTACACACCTAGCCAGGATCCGAATGCATACCATGAAGCACTTAACAAAGCAACTGAATTCAAAATTGAGAATGATCCGCAACGTGAAAATAAAAGCAAGGCCAAAAAAGGAGGGAAGATAACAACACAAAAGAATCAGACTTATTAGTCATATTCTAGTTGATTATACATGTAATAGAAAAGAGCATATCCCTAGTCATATTCTATTTGATTATACATGTAATAGAAAAGAGCATATCCCATGCCAGGCAAAAGCTGTTTCGCTGTAACGGCAGTTTCAATGATCTTCCAGAACTTCTAAATTGCTATGGGTCAAGCATACAAGTTGAATTCATTAAAAAGGGATGAGTACAAGAAATTGACGCAATTTCATACCCGAGGGCCCTTCCGAGGGGCGTCGACGGAACTCTTCTCTCCCGAGGCCGCCGACGCTGCCTCGTCACCGGAGCAACCGCTACCTCACCAGCCTCTCTCATCTCGCCGGAACTTGCCGGCTCCCCCTGATCACCCTGCCCAGCATCTGCTATCGGCGCCGTCAACTCGCTGCTGCTTCCACCGCCTATCGCACCACTATCCGAAACGCCCAAGGCGGCGACCTCTCCCACTGGTCTCTCCGACACCGGATCAGCTCCCCGTGTCCCCACGCCAGGACTGCCCATACGCGTCTCCACAGCGGATCCTTCCGCCACGACCGGCCCCGACGAGCCCCCGGCGCACTCTGCCGCGGAGAGGGATTCGCCCGGAGCCGCAGGGGGATCCGAGTGGAAGTAGACGACAGAGGACGAAGAGGCGAGGGGTCCGGGGGAGGCGTACTCCTGGACCCGCCCGCTGGTGAGGCCCGCGAAGTCGGTTGCCGCGACGAAGAGCGACTTTAGGGACGCCGTCGCCGCGGACTCGACGCCACCGCCGCCCGACCGCGCGGCATCGAGTGCACGGGAGCGCCGCGCTCCCTCGAGGAGCACGAGCGTGACTCCGTCGGCGAGCCTTCGGAGGTCGCGCAGCGGCGCCATGGGAGTACACAGGGGAGGAGCAGGTTAGCAACCGCCCGCTGGCTGCCTCTAACCTGCGCTCAGCATACTGGTTGGTTGGTGGCGGAGGGAACAGGAGAAACCCCCGACGTGAAGAAGAAGAAGAAGAAGAAGAAGAAGAAGGAAGGAAGTGTCTTTGAGGTCCACTCGCGCGAGTAGTGTTTTAGTATCCTTTGCGTGCTTGGAGATAACCACTCCGCGTGTCCGATTTGTATAGTTTAAAAGTGAGCAAGTGCGAACGTGGAGACTGGGGGAACTCTCCCATCGTGTTGGAGTCCGGAGAAATGCCGGCATGCTATTGCTACCGTGCCACACATGGTGCCATTTTTTTTGTCATAAAAATAAATTTAATTTTAATATTTTGAGTTTGGAAATATCAAAATTGAGTTATTTTTACATAGTTCCATTTTAAACTTTTGATATTTGGGAGAGGTTAGGAGCTCAATTTTCGGATAAATTCATGGGAAACCAAAAAAAAAAGGCGGGGTCCGGTTGCCCGTGACATCCATCGTCAACAAAAAGAGAAGGGTGGGGGGAGGGCTCGAAGGAAACTTAAAACACATAAAAACAACACGAGATTGATCAAAAGAAGAAAATAAAAGGCCTCTGCGGTCCACTCGAAGTCTGGTTGGATTAGTTTCAGATTGATGTTGCATTCGAGGCGCTGGTTGGAGGTCTGAACCCAAGAGAGAAGAGACTACACACAAATAACTCCTATCACCTGAGGATCGTCAAACATATGTGAGCCCATTTGCATGCCCAAAGAATGTAGGGGTTGGCAACGATCACTCGACCTAGAGTTATAGAAAAAATGTCAAGAGCCCTACGCGGATGGGGATTATCTAGATCAAGGCAAGAGCGTCCATGTGTATCCAACAAACAAAAGCATACCGTAAAATTCTGCCATCGCAAGGGTGCCATCTTAGGCCGTGGCACACTTGCATTGTTGGGTTGCAAACAAATGCAATATAACGTTTTGGTTGTCGAAGGAAAATTATTATTACAATCGTCAGGCTCTCCGACTGCCAGAGAGAATAGAAGGGGCTCCTCAGTTGCTCTTATCTAAGAATGAGTGGTAAACCGAAGGGGGGGGGGGGGGGAGGGGGGGAAAAAAAACTGAGCAGAGTCAGCTCCCTCCCTGTCAAAAAAAAACAAAAACCAAAAACAAAAGACGAAGTCACAAACACCCACGGGCCTTGCAGAACCACGTAGTCGCATGAAGAGAAACAAACAGAAAGGAAAAAGCCCCAGACCGGGCAGCCTAGATATAACTAAGCAGCTGCAGCCATGGGGACGGATCGGTAGCAGGCCCTCTTCGCTGCTTTCACAATGTTATCAACCTGAACAGGAAGTGGCCACATGATCATCATAAATCAACTTTTATGGACAACTGGATTTGCTAATGGAATTTACAGTCATGATGTGAGGCTACCTGAGGAACAGCCAGTCTCTCCAAATTTGATGCATATGGCATAGGAACATCGGCCCCAGCCACTCTCTCCACTGGCGCATCAAGATACTCAAAGCTCTCCTCAACCACGGATGCACTGTAGTTTGTGGACCATTGGCTTGGTGAGATGAATGTTGGAATAAAATCAACAAAAAAGACAGCAATTGTTTTTCCTCTTTTTCGGGGTTGAAGGGTTTGGGTATTTGAATCCTAACCATATTTCCGCACCGACACCGTGCTGGGGGAAGCCTTCCTCAACTGACACCAGTCTGCTGGTTTTCCTAACTGATGCATTGATCGTGTTCCTGTCGAGTGGCCTAAGCGAACGGAGATTTATGACCTGATGGAAACACCCCCCCCCCCCAAAGAAAAAGAAAGAGAAAAGAAAAGGTTACACAAAATTCAGCATATGACCGGTAGAGGCATCTGAACAGTAAGCAACCTCTGCACTGATCCCTTCCTTGGAGAGTACATCTGCAGCCTGCACAATGAGTTGTTAAAGAATTAACTGCCAAGGGAACAGAATGAGTGCAGCTAACGACATCGCTTGTTTAGAAGCATGAGATGTAAACCGCCACAAGAGAAATGAACTAACTTATTAGAATTGAAAATCAAAAAAACATTTGTCAAAAGTACCATTTAATTCATCAAGTACTCAACCTATACTTTTCAATAGGCCAATGATCCAGTATGCGTAAAAAAAAAAATTAACTGGAGAAGCTCTTAGAGAGAAACCATCTCTTCAAGAGACCAAAATCAAACTTACAAAACTACCAAAAATCCTCCATGCAAACTCCCTGGCACCTGGCCTAAACCTCCAGGCAAATAAATTGGCAATAGCCGAAATTACCACTATAATATTTGACCTGAAGAAACACTTCAAGAGAATACAGAATCAAATTTAACAAAGATGCTTGAAAATTTGCAAAACTTTGGAAGACGTGAAGCAGCATTTTCTAACCAGCTTGTGAAAACTTCAGAATGTCACAAAGCATGGAATTTATGTATGCTAGCACTTTCACTGATAATTATTCTCGTGCATGAGCTACTCTGTAGCAATTTGCTGTACCAATGAAGAGATATTCTGTTGGCACATATATATTTACAGTTATGCCCCTCTTTACCCCAAACCAGACCCTTTGGTTGTAAATACGAGTTGACACTTTCATGTCCAAACTCATTTATAGTCAATGCAAACCAGCTTTTCCTGTGTCAGTTTAACCTTCCATCTCACGGATTCCCACCCTAGGAACCCACACACTGCAAAATGACAAAATAGGCTGCTTTATATGTGGATGTCTAGATCGTATGACGGATGTCTGGAGTCGAAATCAATCAACAAATTCCAGGTTGATATCGAGAAGCATGGCCTCTTATGCACTGGGTGAAGCCTGCTGTGGAGGTGTTAAAACTTGGATGGACCAGGTTTGGGTTTTACATATTACACCCACCAGACTTGCATCAACTCAATCCTGGACATAGGTAGGGCTGAGCCAAGCTCAGTCCATTGACACCCCTAGATGGATGAAATTTTAACAAGCAAAGTGTCTGAAAAATATCAGTTCTCCACTGACAATGTAGTATATATGCATGAACAAATGGTAATATATTTCTTGCTAAAACCCGTTTAGCCATATCCTTAGCAACATCTATAGTTGCCCTTCATATGGCTGGATGGCCCTGCTTAAACTCAGTGTGCAGATGCCTGAAAGATAATAAGAAAACACCAAAGTCCAGGAATGAAAACCAACATTTCATGGATATAGGAATGGATATGGTGTCTGGCATGAGTATGAGGTGACAAATTCAGCAGAGCTAAAAATTTAGGATTTAAGGTTTTGCCTAAAGATAGTGCAACTGAAACTATTAATAACATCATCATGAGAAACTCAAGTTTAGACTTATGTGAGAACGTAAATATTATGTTATGGAACTAACCGAAGAAATGGTGATGTAATGGATTATAGAACTAACAGATGAAACTGCAGTATATGACAATGCTACACAGAAATGTCTTATAAAAGCCATGTGTACATTATTAGTGAACACTTTTCATCAAAATATCAAATGAGCATATCTATTCCACAAAGCTTTACAACAAAAGATTTTCCTTTTAACTTTCTGGACTTGAACAAAGGAGGTTAGGCATGTAACATGAGTTCTACAAACCTGTAGAGCATAGCCAACCATTTTTGAGAAAGCAGTAATTGTGACATCCTTTCCCTCTCGTTCAATCTGTCAATTGATGTTACACAGTCAATCGGTGACCAAGCTGACTATTAAATACCTTTTGCATTTAATTTGGTAGATCATACCTTTGCTTTTCCTATGGGAAGGCAGAAACTGGAGTCAAGAACTTCATCTGAAACAGGGAAAGACTGCCCATATCTGGAAGCCAGTCACACAGGAGCACTATTTCAGATTTGTAAGGTAATATTTCATGCCTTCCCAAAGAGTAGGCAATTCTGGATTAGAATTTTGGAACATACAGGATCTCATTTTCAAGGAAAACAACAGGATCAGGATCCCTGATGGCAGCTTTTAGCAGGCCTCGAACATCTTCTGATGAATATGGGCTCAAAACTTTCAATCCAGGAACATGTGCATACCAAGCTGCATAACACTGCAGATCACAGAATGATATTTGGCTTCAAATTTCACTTCTTTATTCTGTCAATTGATAAATTCATCAACTATTCATGCCAAAGGAAAATAAAGTGTCAAGATAATGATATGCAAGGATTAGGACAATTTATTCCAGGGGGCTTAAGAACAACTTTTCTTGAGTTCATGCAGTTACTCGAACAGGGCCGGTTACCCAGATTATTCGGTTTGATAGAGTGGATGTGGCATTCAGGGTCGGGCAAGGTTGGGGCTGGGTTACCTGCGGCAACCCCCAAATACCTCATTCGGGCTCCAGGTCCAAATTACTTACCTTAGAGATCGTTGTGATAGTCTGCTCATTTTAATTCTGTTTATCAAAGCAAACACAGAGAATCCCTCTGCTAACCTAACCGAGCAATTCTTGACCCAGAAAACCTAGCCAGTTAATAAAGTGGCCCTAAAGAAATAGTGCAAGAACACTGATCCCATGCACAGACAAATATTGAAGCACAAAAGTGTATGTAACCATGCATAGAAAATCTAAAAACTACTATATCGTGACATATGAAAATAACTAATACGTAACATAACTTATGCAGATAGCAACATCATAAATTCACCCAAATGCCTACTCCAAGCATTATAGTTCAGTGGAACAGGTGTGGTGGCTCTTTCTTCGGTTAATCTCCTGCTGCTCAGGAATCAATTACATTAAGATGTTTGGTAATAAGATGGAATCATGAAGATCATTCAAAGCAGATATAGTAGAAAATAGAAATGGCATGCCCCAAATGTTATCACTGATGGTTAAAAGAAAAATGTTTCAGCCCACCTGGGAATGTTGAGAACTAACTCCTGCAGCAGCACCATTTGGACCTCTGAAAACTATAGGTACAGGTATCTCACCAGCAGACATGTAGTTCATTTTTGCAGCAGAGTTAATGATATGATCAATTGCCTATAACAGAGTATAACAATGGAATTGAGCACACAGTCTAAAGCTACATAGGGAATGAAAAAATATGAGGTCTATGTGAAAATAAAACTCTAGAAAAGTCATTGGCCAAAATATCAGATAAGCAACAGCCATTCAGATACTGAATAATGATAGTCAACATCCAAGCTCCAGAGTTTCATTTCTTTTCCAACTCATGTACAAAGTAGAAATTTTTTTTTGGATATCAAAGATTGGAAGTACCTACACTAGTAGTCATGACAAGTTGAGTAACTTTCTTTTAAAACAAACATTGTTACAAATTGAGGCAACTGCCAGACTACGAAAATTGTTTATTTTTAAAGATAGCTTTTCTCCCGATGACCAGATCGAAATAGAAATTTGTAATATGATTTTTCTTCTCCCCAAAGGGATGCTGATTCTGGACAAACTAAAGACCTATACTTTTGTAGACAAGCCAGTGATCCAAAAACCAAAAACTATCTCAAGAGGTTCCTAGATTGTGCCTAATCAAAATGTGGATGCATTTCAGAAGTACCTCTTCAGATGCACTTACTGTGATGCTCTACGGTTGAAAGGCAAAGATGCTTTCAAAAAGAAAACAATATATAAGGCTACCTCTACGACATTAACCTTATAGTTCTTATGATGTTTATATAAATATTACGCGCCTCTGCATTTAGCAGTGGGTAAACCTCATACAATAACTATCCTGCTCACTATGCTTGCAGGTACAGCAGTTATGAACTATTGGACTCCCAGAAAGGATACTTCCCACAATGCACAAGTTACACCTCAACAACCTTCAGTTTTTGTTTAATTTTCCCAAAACCAGAAAGATCACCATACTAGATTCCATTTAGACACAGAATGGAGTAGAGGCTGAAAAGAAATAATAAATCAAATCAGCTATTTGACCTCCTTCCCCATTTTCCTCCCCATTTCCTCTTGGAGACATGTGGGGATGGAAATTAATAAACTGACTGAGAAAACAGCTACTCCACCTCTTTCTCTCTGTTATTCTCCATCTTCTATCCATAAAAATAGAACTCTGACCAGAAAGAACTTCTGATGGATCCAAAGATGAAACCAGATCAATCAGGATCGAAGTTAGATTGCTTTCATAGAACCATTAGATCATTTGGTTGACAGAAAGGTAAGAAAGTAATTATTTGAAACCCAAGAACAACTCAGCCGATATCAATATGAGAAGTGGGTGATGCATGAAAAATATTTTGCCATTCTAAAGGGGAAAGGAGACGTGATGATTCTCAGAGATCAGCAAACAAGCAGAATTTGACAGAAATATTGCCCGTATAATGTACAATAACTCTAGGGGAAGAGCTTAGTAATTACTTGTACAAATTTGCTAAATCAAGTATGCTGGGTACAGAATAATAATGTCTGATGACCATTTTTATTGAAAGTGGGTAGTACCACAATTGTATTAAATCAAAAGAGAAAGGGATGCACAAGTATGGATAATGTCTGATAACCATGAAAAACAAACATACCAGGAGGACAGTATAGCCAGATTAGTTGCCTGAAAAGGGGGAAACAAATTTCCCACCATATATAAATAGTGAGCTTCCATCCTAATTCTAAAGGACAATAACTTCCAAGAACCTAACACATATGAGTATCAGTTCTTGTTATGCACTTATCATGGGTTCTCCCAAGATTTACTCAATGCATCATCATCTGGAGGTTTGCGTAGACTTAGAAACAAGTTGCACAGGGAACGCTTACCAAAATAGTTAGTGGCAGGCATTTGACATCAACACTTTATGGTAATCATCCATGTACCATAGGTTATTCTATCAAGAACTCATGCGAGCCGTAGGTTTGATGCCAATTCATCAGTCCAATATTGGATATTCATGGAATTCAGGTATTTTGGAAATTGTTGCAGTTCACAATGGAACACCAATACTTCTCATTGAAATGGCATTAGCTCTATTGTAACTGTTGATGATTGCAAAGATGGACCAAAAATAATCATATGCTCAGAGAATCTCATATGAAATGAAGAAACGGTACTAACCTGCATAGAGAAGTTAAATGTCATGAACTCAACAACAGGCCGAAGACCATAATAAGCTGCTCCAACTCCAATTCCAGTAAAGCCGGCCTGTTTTAAGAGATGTAAGTAAAAACAAAATTGCAGTTTTTCATAGCTAGCTTATAAATTAAAAAGGCAAGGCAAAACAAGTTCTGTATGATGCACAAATTCTATCTTATTCATTATTATTACCTCTGTAATGGGAGTATCGAGGACCCTTTCTGGACCAAACTTGTCCAGAAGACCTTTGGTTACCTATTCAAAGGGAGAGAACAAGTAAATTACCAAGCAAGGATAACAAACCAATGGCAAAGAAATAGAAAAGCAGTTAAAGCACTGAACATCATAAAAAAGATGACAAGATTCACACAGTGGTAGTTATCAAACCTTATAGGCGCCCTGGTATTCACCAACCTAAAATAAGAAGGTTGCATGTTAGATACTGCAGACAAGTAAAAGAGGAGGCCTTAAAGCACATGAAAGCTTGTTCTTCAATGTTACCTCCTCACCCATGAGAAAAACTCTTGGGTCTGCAGCCATCTCCTCATCCAGTGCAGAGTTCAGAGCTTCTCGGACAGTCATCTATAAGAGACAACAATTGTTCATACACTGCCTAACCATGGTAATCCAGAAAGCCAAACCAGACTAATCGAAGATGTTTATACAACTGCCTAAGCTTATTAATCAAACAAGAAAACCATGAAGAAGTGCGCACATTAATCAAACAAGAAAACCATGAAGAAATGCACCTTTCACATGTTTATGTATCAAGAAAGAGTATGGTAACACAATTAAAGAGCTCAAACAGCCCCCTCCCTCCTTTCCAAAAGAACAATAACACACAACAAACAACTCACTGCAGAGGAACATTTCCCAAGGTAGCATCTACTCACACATGCCTTAATAAGCACAGTCGTACCACCCACATCAAGAAGCCTATCTTCGATCTAAAGATAAAACACTGACGCAACCCCCCCCCCCCCAATCTAACGCCAAAGGAAGAAGCAATATTGGACACGTATACATATGCGTATCAATAAGGCGAAGCAATTTTGAAATTCAAAATGCAAAAAATAACAGCCTAGTTCTCTTAAAATCGAACTATCATAGCAGAAACTTCCCATCCATGATCCATCCCGTAACACCTCTTCAGCAACTTCCCAAAAAAACAAAAGAATGCACAAGAAACAGCATGACATAATCAGAACTCCGAGTAAGCAACAATCGTCTGCGAGACCTACCTCCTTCCCCACTGTTGAGTAGCCCCTCTGTAGACCAGCGACTCCCGGCAGAACTCTGCGCAGGGACTGCCCCAACGTCTCGGACGAAGAAAAACGAGTCATTCACACTCAAAAACATAAATGAAAAGATAAACAGAGTAAACCAAAGACTAAATCTGCCAACAATATGACCAATAATTTTTCCCAAGAATCTTCTCCTTACCGACGCATGGAAGCTGCCTGATCCGGCCACCTGTCTCACCAGTCCCAACATCTTCCCTGCTTCACCACATCAACATGGAAAGTCAAAAAAAAAAAAAAATCAGGCTCAAAATTGAGAGAGTTTCACGGGCCAATCATCGAAGAAACCAACTAATTTCCACGTTCTCTGTATCATTCCGTTGAAAGCTCAGATGGAACCCGTGGATTTATACTCAAATCAAGACAGGAAGGAAACCCGGTTGGGGGGAGAACAAAGCTGCACTCTTCCTCATGCAATTAGAAATGAAGCGGAAAGACATCAACAGATTCGAGCAAGTTCGCATTTAGAGCTCTCTCTCTCTCTCCAACACATCCCTGGTCAGCGGCACCGACGAAGAAAAACGGTAAATCAAAACCGATCAAACGGCCGGAATCCAAATTTAGGCTAACGATTGAAGACCTCTGACTCGCCGGAGAGCGGCGGACGCCGACCAACACCGAGAGGAGAGAGATAGCGGGCGGGGGGAGGGGACTCCTTGGAGGGCGCCGGGAAGAAGGAAATGCCTGTCGGGGAAGGTCTTGGGGATTCGCCTCGCCAGCGCTGTGCCGTGGCACTTTTGGTGCGTGGGGTCCCGACGACCACTTCTACAAGTGGATCTAGTACCCTAGTAGTCGGACCATAACCGTTTCCCATTCTAGGAAACCTTGCCGACCCGAATATTACCATCCGATTTTCTATTCATTTTTTGTCTCCCTAGCATAATTAAATATTAAAATATATTAATTTTAAGATTAATTTCATATATATCCTTTTTATATGTAAAATATTAAAATTATTATTTTTAATTATCAAATATCATATATATCATCGTTATTAATGAAAAGTCCGAAAAATATCACTAAACGATGGAAATGCCTCCAACACTCATATCAACCTCAAATATGAACTTTGGGAGTATTTTTTTGTTATTTAGTAACATTTTTAAATTTTTTGGCTAATGATGATTGTATATGATAACTAATTATGGATTATAATATTGCCAATGTACATGTAGGAAGAGCGTATATGAAATTAATTAATTTTAACTCCTATAATTTTTCCGTATTTAGGGATCTTAATCTTTACCGACGACCACTTGTAATTATATATCTATTTTTTAAAAAAAAATATTTTTCAAGAGTTGTTTCCTAAACTTTTAAAAGGTCGATCATCTGATTTTATAGTGTATTTCACTAAATATCTTGATATTATTAAAATGGATACGCAAACAATTGAATTGGGAAACAAAAATAAAACAATATCTCAATCACCGAGCAGATTTTATTAATTAAAGTAGGTAGGATAAGTCCCTATGAAACTTATGTAATAAATGCTTCCTTAATAATTAGGAGTCGCAATGTTAGACCCTATTTGATATTGAATATGATAATTTAATTGAAGGGTGAGAAATGTGGGGGCTCAATTATCTCTCTCGTCACACTCACATGGGCTTTACTTACCCGTATATATAGTCGGCTGAGTTATTCGTGCCCAAGGATGTAGATACGCCATACTAGCGCCATTGCGAAGTTCGAAGGTGATCGAAAAGTGGGGGCGGTTGTGTTTGCCGAGTACCATCGGTGCGACTGGTTGATCCCAAGTTTATGTTGCAACGTATAGATGAGAGAGAGAGAGAGAGAACCTGACCGGCCTACGTAGGTCCGACTCATCTCCGTACGCGGGCCATCCTAGAACACAGGTAGGTGGTTGAAATCTTTCGAAGAAGAAAAGGGTAAGGACGTGCTGTCAGCTCCTCTTTGGTTACTGGTTAACCCGAAATTAATCTCGAATTAATTTTTTTACTTTTGATTGCATATTACGTTTAATTAGATTTAAAAATAAATTAACCACTGATTATCTCATAGTTACGAAATCCACCGTCTGCGGTGAGTTACTGCATGTCCCGATTAAACACTATCCTCGTTAATGCTCTCTCTCCCTCTATCTCACACCCGTAATTAATCTCTCTCTCTCATTTGTTTATATTTAATATTAAATTATTATAAATTTTATTATTATTAAAATTTTAATTAATATTATTAATGATAACTTTTATCAGATGTTTTATTATTATAATGGTAAATTTATCATATATAATCTATACAAAATATTTATAAAAGTTAAAAAATAAAGATATTAAGATAAATAATAATTTTTAAAATATTTTTATTTTTAAATTTTAATTAGTGAGATTAATGATGTTATTTATAAAAAAATATTTTCATAGTACATTCAATTTATAGTATATATTAAAAATATTTAAAAACTAAAATAAAATATTTTTTACCATGAACGATAGCCTAAACTTGTAATTAATACTCTTTTTGACTTTTAAATTTTAATTAGTGAGATCATTGATGTTATTTATAAAAAAATTATTTTCATGGTATGATTCATTTATAGCATATATTAAAAATATTTAAAAATTAAAGTAAAATAAATTTATTTAAATATTAATAGTAATCTAACCCATAATTAATGTTATTTTTTACTTTTAAATTTTAATTAGTGAGATTAATAATGGTATCTATCAAAAAAATTATTTTCAATGTGTATTCAATTTATAGAATATATTTAAAATATTAAAATATTAAAATATTTCTAAAGATAAACAGTAATCTAAACCCATAATTAATGTATTTTTTAATTTTAAATTTTAATTAGTTAGATTAATGATGTTATCTATCAAAAAAAATATTTTCATAGTATATTGAATTTATAAAATATATTAAAATATTAAAATAAAACAAATTTTAAGATAAATAGTAACTTAAACTCGTAATTAAAAATTAAAGTAAAATATATTTTTACGATGAACAGTAGCCTAAACTTGTAATTAATACCAATTTTTACTTTTAAAATTTTAATTAGGGAGATTTATAAAATAATTATTTTCATGGTATATTTAATTTATAGCATATATTAAAAATATTTAAAAATTAAGGTAAAACAAATGTATTTAAATATAAAGAATAATCTAACCCATACTTAATGTTATTTTGTACTTTTAAATTTTAATTAGTGAGATTAATAATGTTATCTATCAAAAAAATTATTTTCAATGTGTATTCAATTTATAGGATATATTTAAAATATTAAAATATTAAAATAAAATAAAAAATTCTAAAGATAAACAGCAATCTAAACCCATAATTAATGTCATTTTTGAATTTTAAATTTTAATTAGTGAAATTAATGATGTTATCTATCAAAAAAATATTTTCATAGTATAATCAATTTATAAAATATATTAAAATATTAAAATATTAAAATAAAATAATTTAAGATGAACAGTAACTTAAACTTGTAATTAATATTATTTTTGATCTTTAAATTTTAATTAGTGAGATTATTGATGTTATTTATCAAAAAATTTAATTAAATGGTATATTTAATTTATTGAATATGTTAAAAATATTTTAAAATTAAAATAAATGATTTAAGATAAACAGTAATCAAAACTTTTAATTAATAATGTTTCTATATTTTAAATTTTAAATAGTGAAATTAATTATGTTATTTTTAAAAATATTTTTTTTAAAATATATTTAATTTATAGTATATATTAAAAATAGTTTTAAAATAAAATAAAATAAAATAACATTATTGATGAATAGTAACCTAAATTCATAATTAATGTGCGAGAGAGAGGGGGAGTGAAGTGAGAGAGAGTGGTGGGGAGAGAGGTAGAGAGAGAGAACGAGAGATATATTAAATTTATCAAAAACGTATTTTCAATGTGTATTCAATTTATAGACTATATTTAAAATATTAAAATAAAATAAAATTTTCTAAAGATAAAAAGCAATCTAAACCTATAATTAATGTCATTTTTGAATTTTAAATTTTACTTAGTGAGATTAATGATGTTATCTATCAAAAAAAATATTTTCATAGTATATTCAATTTATAAAATATATTAAAATATTAAAATAAAAAATAAAAAAATTTAGATGAACAGCAACTTAAAGTTGTAATTAATATTATTTTTGATCTTTAAATTTTAATTAGTGAGATTATTTATGTTATTTATAAAAAAATTTAATTACATGGTATATTTAATTTATTGAATATATTAAAAATATTTTAAAATTAAAATAAATTATTTAAGATGAACAGTAATCAAACTTGTAATTAATGATGTTTCTATATTTTAATTTTTAAATAGTGAGATTAATTATGTTATTTATTAAAAATATTTTTATTTTTATAATATATTTAATTTATAGCATACATTAATAAAAGTTTAAAAATAAAATAAAATCAAATCAAATTATTGGGGGAGTGAAGTGAGAGAGAGTGATGAGGAGAGAGGTAGAGAGAGAGTACGAGAGATATATTAAAAAAATAAAAATGAAAGGTAAATATGGTAATTTGGTTGTCATTATTAATGAGATAATTCACTCCCTATCAAATCATACTGGATTAAAAGTAAATTATTGTGTCATCTTATTTTTAAATTAACTATCCTCCTATCAAATTAAAAATAAGATAATTTAAGACTAACTTAATCGAGTTGATTTAACCTATAAAAGTGATAATTTCCTTTCAAAATAACGTCGAGAGAGTAAAACCCTGTCAACTTACCCTTTCTTTTCTCGGTTGGCTTCGAAATAAATTTGCCTTTACCCCGTTAAAAGGAAACCTTTCATCTTTCTCCCTATTTGCACCACATGACACCTCTTCAAAGAAAAAAAAAGGAAACCATAAAAAAATATGACAAAAAATCTTAAAGAAAGAGACCCTAAAGTAAGTCCGTCAACGGATTCGGATATTATCCAGATCCGTTTCGAATTTGAATCAGTATTAGCGGATAATATTCGAATTCGTATTCGTTTTTTCATATACGGATAATATCCAAATTTGAATAGATATGGATATTATAATATTCGTTTCATAAAATATCCGTTCATAATATTATATATCATATAATATATATATATTTAAATAATATATTATAAAATAAATGATATTGTAGAGAAATTTAGACATTTTATAGTTATATTTTAATTTAGAGTTTATTTTATATACTTTTGACTTTTGAATGTCTCATTGACCGTGAAAAATTTTATTATTATCTACATTATTAAAAGTTATGTTTCCTATGGAGCAATTAATGTGGTAAATATCTATTAAATTTTTTATATTTATTTCATCAAAATTATTATCATTAGAGTCATTGTAAGTGTCCTTTGATTTTTTACTCAGTATTGTTGTTCCGCTTTTTATTCATCGTCTTAATAAAACTGAGAGCAATCTCATGTATAGAATATGTTAAATATGTGGAGTATTCTAAAATCGGAGCAGATAATTCGAATAATTTAAAATTTTAATTCAAATCGAATATAGATAAATAATATAATAATTCATCAGATAACGGATCAAAATTGAATAATTCAAATTTTAAAACGGAGAGGATACAGATAGTCATATATTCGCTTGATATCCGCTCCGTTGACAGGCCTATCTTAAAGACCATTCACGTCTAGAAAATCGAAAAAATGACAATTTTATTATTGAAATACCGAATGGTAAAAAAGATTTGTGTTTATGCCCTTATTCTAAGATTTAAATATCTTTCATCTAGCGAATCTTTGTTGTATTTAGAATCAAGGTTTGTCGACCCGATTATACCAGTCGTATCGATTTTTTGCCGGTACCATATGGTACGACATCGTATTGCACTGTACCACCGTGTGCTAACAATGAAGAGTTATTTAATAAATACATGTTATTATTAAACATAATAAAAATTGTATGTAGTTTAGTGGTTAGTGGGTGTGTTAGTTATGTTTGAGGTATAAAGTTTGAATCTTACCGTTGTCATGAATTTATTTATTTATTTTTTTTTTCTAAAGAACAGTCTCAACGGTAGGAAGGTTCTGAACCAAATTACTAGGGCTGTTAATGGGCCAGGCCCGAGGGCCTGGCCCGATTTTGGGCCAGGTCGCAAGGTCTTTTTCGGCCCGCGGGTTTTTAGTCGGGCCTAAAAGTCCGACCCGATTAGACCTGCGGGCCGGCCCGGTCGGTTCTCTTTTTTTATTTAATATCAAAATTGTAAAAACTATTTACTTAAAATTAGATTATTTTACTTAATTAGAAAGTTTAAAACTCTCTTTTCACATAAATTATGTAATTAATATCAAAATTTTAATTAATTTAATGAGATTATAAGATTTATATTATTAAATTTATTAATAATAATTATTATTATTATTTTATTTAAGTTATCGGGTCGGGCCGGACCTTAGTCGGGCTTTATATTTTTTACATAATGTCGGGCCCGACCCGACCCGGCCCGACATAGGTCGGGCCCAGACCGGGCTTGGGTCTTAATCTTGATAAGTCGGGCCCGGGCCCGGCCGACCTAAGCCCGGCCGGGGCCCGGCCCATTGACAGCCTTACAAATTACCTATAAAGATAACTTTAATATAAAATAATATACATAATATTTAAAAATATAAGCAATGTATCAGTTGCGTATCACAGACCAGTCTTACCGATTTTCGGCTAGTACGGTCCAGTACGGGCGGTTCGTATAACGACCCAAGATTCGGATACCAAGCCAAACCCGATACCATTCGGATCTTACGTCGTCACCCACGAGGTGAAAGCTCGAAAGGGTTCAAATAGGTGTCACGGGAGTGTACAGAAATCTAAAATGAATAAAGAAATTAAAGTGCTAAAATTAAAATTTACGTTTATAAACAAATTTACACAAATTTACACAGTTTCTAGTCCAGATATACAAGTCCCAAAGGTACAACTCAACAAAAGAAAAGTACAAAGTCTTGGGGCATACCCCGACTAGAAGAACCTGGCGACGCTAGGACACTCGGGCACTGCTCAATGCCTCCGTACGGCGAGGAGGCACACCAAATCTGAAAAGAAAAGGGGCTGAGCCTCATCTCATCGGCTCAGTAGGGGTCCTGCGGATCCCCACCACAACAAAACGTAACCAACAGTGTAGTAAATAAAAGGCATAAAGAACAATAAGCAGGAGAGACAGTAAGGCAAAAAGATTAACACTAAATGCACATAACCACGCTAAACCACTAACTGCCAAAAGTATGCACAACAATAGACTACCTCGAGCATCGAGCATAACTATGCCGAACCAAGTTCTCGTAATTTAGACTAAAACGACTAGATCACGATAACCTGTCTCGGAACATCCCTACCGGCGGACGAACGCTAGAATCTAGGCTACCATGTAGGCTCTCGATTGGTCAATGGAGAGACATAGTCACACTACAAAAACAAGACTCTCAGAGGTAGCAAGGAATTACGCTTCAATCATGCCTAATGAGAACACATAGCCACCAGAACTCTGAACCTAATCACAAGTGTACCCCAGCTAATCACAGTAACCCACGAATCGATATCGTACAATAGGAAACCCTCGGCCGCCTGAACAGTAAACCACAACGGTAAGAAACTAGGGTCGCCACACTCGACTGACAGGATTACTATCCACTAGAAGCAAGGCCGGATGCATCCACTGACAACTTAGTCCACAGCCCCAGGTGTCTCCCTACTTGCCCCAGGCGGAAACAGAGACACCGTACATGAAACACAAGACAAGGGTCTAGTTAGGGTCGTGCTCGTCAGTACACATCTGAAGTCCCCGACCACGTGTGAACACACTGACTGACTGCGCTACGTCAGGCCCTCTAACTGATTTTAGCTCCGGCCTGAATTCGAGTAGCCACAGTGGGAGGCCCTATAGAAACTAGCCCCAAATCGTCTCTCTCGGGTCAAGCTCTCCACTACACCCAAGTGGGTCGACACAAGCGTACCAAGGCAAGATACGACTAGTGGAAAAATGTCACTCCAAGTAAGGACCCGTTGTGAAACCATTGGCGTGTAACCAGTCGTGGACACAAGCACGTCGCACGAAACACGAATCTATGTTTGCAAGGCACAAGGCTACCGAGGTTACTATCTCGGAAAAACATAAACCATTCACATTTCCCTACCATGGGATATACCTACACATTTAAAACCAAGTCATCGGACATCCCACCATGAGACATCCCTCGCGGGGTTCACACGGCTAAATTCTTGGTGATTTTATCCAAAAATACCTCTATTTAAGTTTCGGAGCAAAAACTCAAGTTCCCAGGGTCGAAAAGGCCAATTTCTGAAGCGGGTCTGGGGTTTTCGGTCGACCACCTCAAGAGGGTCAGTCGATCGGAGTCCATAAGGGATTTCTGATTAGAAACTCGATCGAAGGGCCTCCCAAGGTCGGTCGACCTTCCTGCTGAATGCGGTCGGGGAAGGCACCGCGACCAGTAGGGACACGGTCGGTCATTTGACCGCGTCAACCCTGAACGCAGTCGGTCTGACCACCGCGTTCAAACTTACCGACTTAGCCCCCAAATACACTTAGACGTGGTCTCTGGGTACACCGCGGTTAATATCCCAAAGCTGGATGCAGTTGGAAGACTGACCGCGTTCTCGCTTCTGATCCAGGCAAGGGCGAACTGCCCTAAAACTCATCCCACTCGACACAAATGAGGGGCAAACCATACAAAAACCCCGAATCAAGCATTCATACATCCATATACACCCATTTGGCTCCAAAAACCATGAAAAATCCATGCATTTTCCACATCCAAATCAAAAGCTATAAAGAACTCATGTCATACCCAAACCATTCCGACGATTAAGTCTCCTAGCATGCGATTAACCACACTAAACTATAGGGAATCGTGATTAGAGTGAGAGGATTCCACTCCCCTACCTTTTAGCAAATAAATTACGTGATTTGGATGCTGAACCGTCGAGAAACAACGCGTTTACTCAAACCCGAATCCCGATCTCACGATCACGTCGAGCCGCGCCACCGCCTCTTGCTTCTCGCGTCCATCCCCGTCGCACGAAGCCCAAATCACCCTCGATCTCGCCCACCACCAAGCCCCGTCGGCCGCTGGAGAGGTGGAGGGTGAGAGGGAGAGAAAAGGGAGGGAGTGGGGGTGAGAACGAGAAAGAGAGAAAAAGGGAGAGAAACGGTGGGGGAGGGGTTTAAAATAGGTTTTTGTTAGTTTTTTTGTTATTATATTTTTTATTTTCATTTAGAAAATCTGCATTAACCTCTAAATTTTTTTAAGAAATACCTTTTAACGCAGAAAAATTCCTGAAAAAAGTGACGCCGCTCAACATGCCAATACGAACCCGATATGACTCACATAAATATTGTTTAGGGGTCTGAAACCCCAAGATTAAACTCCGAAATCTAAATGGACACGATCCGCAACCCGCCAAAAATATGATCCGAAAATCTGGGGACATTATAGTCCTCCCCCCTTAAAGAATTTTCATCCTTGAAATTTGGGACTATGCACGGAAAACACGGAGAAGAACTCACCCAACGGGTACTAACTTCTGGTCGCAACACGACCACCACATACTCCACACAGCACTCCGAGGGACAACGCCAGACCAATACAACCAATAATGTCCTCTCAATTACCACGCCAACCCATACCAGACTTCAGACTGATCGTGGCTCATATAGACAAACGAGTCTGGTGTCACCTCAGCTCCCTTGATACATTAAGGGCACAAACAAGATCTGATACGCTCCGCACATGGAGAGAGACACCCGATTCTTAAACACAACTCTAATCCATTGCTGGGGATTCCATGCCCAATAGTCCACTCAGGACATTGACTTCCTCAAATATTAAATGTCGAGTACCCTCACAAGGGCACAATCATAACTCCGACAATGAGTGAAACTTACACAGCTATCACTGCTGTTGACGACACTTTTGACAGCTCCACGCCATCATTGATTCTCACCTCAAGAGCTGAACCACAACCAATGCTCACTGGTCTTCACCAATACCCATGGAGCATCAACAATTAACCGCTCAAGACCACACAATCCACAAACCACATCATACACTAACCAACCCGAGGGTCAACGCATCGGCTGGGAAGAATCATCCACCAGCCGCCGATCACACACCGACCAAGGATCCTCTGATCATTCTCCTCTTCCGCTTCTCTACAGAATCATCAGTCTATTCTCTGGGTGTTCGATCACATCCAATGGCCTGAACATCCACTATTTCCATAATTGGGCCACACATCGTCCGAACACCATCCTAATCCTCCCTAGCTATCTAGCCAATTCCAACTTCTCAAAAAGGGAAGGAAGGACGACGAGGTTATCTATGCGAACCTTGAACTCCCCAATCTCATTAATCCTGAGCACAACACCTCAAATCCCTTCTCAATGATAGGGCCTCCATCTTACATCCACACTTCGGGGGATTCTTTCGTCCAGGAGAGAGTTGTTCCATATTGCAACCGCCCAATCAACACTTAACAACTCCACAGTTCCACCTGGTCTGCCGACTGACCGTTCAGAGAGGCAATCCCTCGCTTCACACATATAATCCTCTTGTACAGCTCCTCCCGAGCCAGGGCAAGCCTCTGACCTTGGCACCACAATCCGATCAGTGGCCCCATAGAAAGTACCAAGTTCCAAACTCTCCCGAGTCTTGTCAAAACCAAGCTCTCTATTCACGTCCATCACATCGCTTATCTGGTCTCAAACATCATGTACGTCGGACAATTGGTTCACTAAATCACACATTATTAGGGTGCTTAGATAACTCAATTAGCCTTCTCGACTACGCATGACAGCCTTACGGAATCTCGTTCCCAACAACATCACCTTCAGCCTTATATCTAGATCATTCCCCTTGATCAAGGCTGATCAACACACCGTCTCAACTCCGAGCAACATACACTGGCGCCTCACGCCCAATGGGAACCACTTAAACCCAAGGACAACGCCTCTCATCACATCACAACCTAAGCACGTCTAACCGAGGTCACAGTTCAAGTCCTTTTTCCACAACCTTCTATAAAGCTTCCACCGAGTCCCCAACTGCCATTATTGCCGCACACTCGGCACCAACCCGCAGAATTACTGGGCGCTAGAGGTCCAATCAACCACACTGATACTCACCATACTCTTGCTGGGACCCAGAAGCAATTTTCTTAATCATATTCATCACCGGACCTCGAACCGACCTAGAGAACACCATCTAAATCAAAGCCGATCCATCAACTCTTCACTCCTGAGCAACACATACTTGCTTCCAAGATGTCCAATTCCATTGCCCAAGCCATACACACGGCTTCAATAGACCAATGGCCCCTCCATAAGCCACACACGACGATTCAAGGGAAGAAACTAGGGCAACCATAGTCCTCACTCAACAGCCTTTAACTCAAAAGCCTCTAATTCTTAACTCCATTGACGTTGCCTAGCACAACACCCTAACAACGGCATACCAATCGATGCCAGCCTCACGGTCAACGCCATTTAATATCGAAGGCCAACCTCTCAAGATTAGCCAAATGACCTCCACAACTCTACTCACTACCCGGATATTCTCCAACATCTCTTGAAATCGATCCTGGAACCTGTGGGTTATGGGTCCACCACGCTTCCGTTCCGCCACTCTGCACAATATGCCTCGCTGGAAGAGAGGATTCTTATGCTTGCTGATAACGCAGAAGCATATGTGGTTACTATACGCGCGCTAACAATCTTAAAATCAAACTCACACAAGAAGATTTAAGGAAAACGTAGTACTATGGTAAGTACGGGTCGATCCCACATAGAAGATGAGACTTTTGGATTTAAAACTTTGAATCTCTTAGATGATAGAAAAGTGTTTCTTTTAAGGTTGTAAAAACTATGAAGTGGATCTATTAGTAGACGCTATGCATAAAGAAAAAGAACACGAAGAGGATGGAGAAAGAAAGAGAGGAAGAGAGGGAGATATGGAGAACAAGATCAAGATGAACTAAATAATTTATTTCATTAACTTAAAGAAAAAGTACACAAAATGCGAGACAATCTTATACTAAGAACGCGGCGAGATTACAATGAAGTAAAATGACTCAAAAGTAATAAAAATAAGAAAAGTCTGGAGTTTGTAGATGGTGGCAGTAATGGTGATGACGGCGCCATCCCTTCTTGGCCTTGGATCACGAACAACCTCACGGATGATTTTGTTTACGCCGGGTGGAAGTCACCTTCGCCTTTGGAGCCGCCCTTGGAGGATATTTTGGAAAGGGAGGAGAGAGATCTAGGGAGGAAAAGGAGAGGTTGAGGTGAGGCTAAGGGAAATGGAGATGGCTTAGAAGTGAAGTAAAGGAAAAGGGAGATGGTGATGAGGGAGAGAGGCTAAGGTGACTAAGGTGAGATGGAGAAAGGAGAAGAGAGGATGGGGGCGACTAGGGTGAGAGAGGGAGAACCTAGGGTGACCTAGGGTGAGAGAGAGAGATGCTAAGGGCGCAAGAGAGAGAGAGAGAGGGAGAAATGCTAAGGGAAAAAATCTTTAGCAAGCAAAAAGACTCGAGAAAAAACTCTCCTTTTCTCCCTTTAAGGGGCTATTTATAAGGGCAATGTGTGTAATGGAGGGTAGAGATTGCATTAGAAGAAGATGAAGGGCGGAGATTTAGGGAGAATGAGATGAAAGAGGGAGAGAGAGAGAGGAGGTGGGCGCCCCCTTCCCTAGGGTTTTGGGCCCCCCCTCCATTGTTTCCTATTTGGGTGGGATTCTCCCCCCATACTCCTCCTTGATTTTCTCCTCATTCTCCTCCTTAATTCTCTCCATTTAAATCTTTGAATTTTCTTTTCCCTCCAACAAAAAATAGGCGACGGCTACACTTTGACTTGGTCAACATGAAGGGGGGTGCCCCTAGGGTTTCTCCTCTTGATCCTGTGACTCTTTTGCCCCTAACTTGTCCTACAATTTCCTTCAGTGTGCTGCACACACACACAATTTTGATTTAGTCCATAATAAATTATTAAATGACACATGCAAATTAGAAGTGATTGTAATTATGCAATAAGAATGAATGCTAATGCCCCTCAAGCCACCGTTATTGAATGACACATTAAATTATTTTAATTTTCATGCAAAGTCTGAATTTTGTGCGAGGTTGAGATTGGGTATGAAATATGCATAATTACTCCTTGAAAGTGCTTAAACTAGTGTGTGTGGCGTGAATAATCAAGTAAATATGGACACTTATCACACCCCCCAACTTGAGCATTGCTTGTCCCTTAGCAATGGAAATAATTATAGAATCAGGACTGACAAGAACTCATGTGTCACGGTTCATGATAAGAACATTATACACAATGATTTAGACTTTGGAATATTACAAGTTCAAGTAGTATGTGTCTAAAATAAATTTCATCAGTCCATGTGTTTAGACCTTTCCTCAGGATACACTCAAAATTAAATATCCCTTTGTGTAGAAGTGATATAACTTGACTAGTGACTACCAAACAATCTAGATGAATAAGTCTTCTATCTATCACTTAAAGATGATTTTCAATTCTACATACTTCAAATCAGATCTTTGACTATTGGTAGCTTCACACTGTCTTTTTTTTTTTCACATGCTATTGCATATCTCTTTCACTGTTTGACGCGAACCTCAACACTTATTAGGTGAAGCAGGCCCGGTTACTAAGATCAGGAGTCCCTTCATCGTTTGACGTGAACCTCAACACTTGTTAGGTGCAGCAGGCCCGGTTACTAGGATCAGAGGCATTTTTCATTGTTTCTTATTTTTAGCAGGTAGCTTTTTCCTCATAATTTCTCTTCAAAGAATATGTAGAAAATCAATCATCCCTAAGTGCTAAGCAAAATTCCCATCACCCATATGTTTGAAGTCCAATAATCTCGTTATTGTGCAATTGTGTACAAGTTCAATAGAATTTCATGTGTATTATGAGAAAAATTCTAAAGACATAACCAATTAACTCACCCCTTTAACTTGCTACTCTCACAAGTAAGACTCTAAGCCATATCATTCTAAGAAAAGTTTCTCATCATGAAATATGACTATGAAGCACTTGTTAGGGGTGTCATGAAAGATTGCAAACATTTTGAGCTTAAAAAGAATTTTGAGAAAATTTTTAGCTTGAGCTATCCCACCCCCCAACTCAGGTGACATTGTTCCCAATGGCATGAATAAGATGTAGAAATGAAATAAAGTCATGAAAAGTGATGGGAAGGATAGATACAACCTGAGAAAGAGGTGCTATTGGCAGAGGAATGCTGCTCCATGCTCCTAAGATAAGAAAAAATCAATAACTCTCTTTTTTTTTGAAAGGAGAAAGAGTAATTGGGTTGCCTCTCAACAAGCGTTAAATTTAACATCTTCAGCCAGACACATGCATGCTCATGATGGTTCACTTAACTCAATGGATTCAATTTGAAGATTTTGTTGGTGCTCCACATAATATTTCAGGCGTTGGCCGTTAACAGTGGAAGTTTGACCATTTTTAGGATCCAAAATCTTGACAGCCCCATAGTTATAAGCTTTTAGAACAATAAACGGCCCATCCCACCTAGGTTTCAATTATCCTAGAAACAGACGCAGCCTAGAGTTAAAGAGCCAAACCTTTTGATTTGGCTGGAAGGATTTCCTCATAATGTGTTTATCATGAAATGATTTCATTTTGGCTTTGTAAATCTTGGAATTCTCATAGGCTTCATTGCACAATTCATCCAATTCACTCAACTGTAGGGCTCGATAGGCACTAGCTTGGGCTAAGTCGAGGTTGACTTGTTTGATGGCCCAATAAGTCTTATGTTCCAATTCCACAGGTAAGTGGCAGGCTTTTCCAAATACCAACCTATAGGGCGACATACCAATGGGAGTTTTAAAGGTGGTCCTATAGGCCCAAAGAGCATCATTCAATCTTTCAGACCAGTCTTTCCTGTCAGACCTAACGGACTTTTGCAGAATGTTCTTAATTTTCCTATTGGAGTCCTCCACTTGCCCACTTGTTTGGGGGTGGTATGGGGTGACAATTTTATGAGTGATCCCATATTTGCGAAGTAAGGCTCGAAATTGGGCATTAGTGAAATAGGATCCCCCATCACTAATGATAGCTTTAGGCCACCCAAATCTAGCAAAGATGTTGGATTGAATAAATTTCATCACAACTTTGTGATCATTTGTGCGGGTAGCCACATCTTCTATCCACTTCAAAACATAGTCCACTGCCATAAGGATGTATTCATTGCCAAATGATGGCGGAAAAGGTCCCATAAAATCAATCCCTCAAACATCAAAAATTTCAACCACGAGAATTGGATTTAGTGACATCATGTCCCTTCTAGCCACGTTTCCTATAGCTTGACACCTTAAACACCCCTTGCTAAACTCATATGCATCTTTAAATAGTGAAGGCCAGTAAAATCCACTTTGTAAAACCTTAGCAGCTATTTTCTTCCCCGAGAAATGCCCCCCACAAGTAAGAGTGTGGCAGAAATTTAGAACACTTTGTTGCTCTTCCTCGAGGACACATCTTCTAATGATTTGATCAGGATAGATTTTAAAAAGTTCAGGGTCTTCCCAGATGTAATACTTTTCTTGAGAGAAGAATCTATCCTTGTCACTTTTGGTCCACCCCTCAGGAAGTTGACCGACTACCTTATAATTCACAATATGTGCATACCAAGGAGGTGAGGTGTGAGAGATTACCAGAAGGTTCATCAGGGAATGTTTCTATCATAGGCTCACTTTCAAGAATGAGAATTTGAGAGAGATGATTATCAACCACATTGTCAGAACCCTTTTTGTCCCGAATCTCAAGATTAAATTCTTGGAGTAACAGAATCCATCTGATGAGCCTAGGTTTTACCTCTTTCTTTGTCAACAAGTATTTTAGAGCAGAGTGATCAGAGTATACAATGACTTTGGCCCCCAAAAGATAGGATCAGAATTTCTCTAGGGCAAACACTACAGCCAAAAGTTCTTTTTCCGTGGTGGTGTAATTCAGTTGAGCATCGCCAAGTGTACGGCTAGCATAGTAAATCACCATGGGGCGCTTATCAATCCTCTGCCCCAGAACTGTGCCTATAGCAAAATCAGAGGCATCACACATGATCTCGAAAGGTAGAGACCAATTAGGTGGCTGAAGAATAGGAGCTTTGGTCAGAGCCTCTTTCAAAATATTAAAAGCCTCCAGACATGGTCTATCAAGGTGGAATGGGACATCTTTAGCTAGGAGGAGAGTTAAAGGTCGGGCAATTTGAGAGAAATTTTGAATGAACCGGCGATAAAAGCCGGCATGGCCAAGGAAAGAATGGATCTGTTTCACAGAGGTAGGTGGAGGAAGATTAGAAATTAGGTTGATTTTTGCCTTGTCGACCTCTATACTCCGATTGGAAACTATGTGGCCCAATACTATGCCCTCGTTCACCATGAAGTGACTCTTTTCCCAACTAAGCACCAAATTAGATGCAATGCATCTACCAAGCACCTTTTTTAAATTATTCATACAGTTTTCAAAAGAGTCCCCAAATATTGAGAATTCATCCATGAATATTTCTAAAAAATCTCCCACCATATCAAAGAAAATTGCCATCATACACCTTTGAAATGTGGCTGGTGCATTGCAGAGATCAAATGGCATTCTGTGGAAGGTAAATGTGCCATATGGGCACGTGAAGGTGGTTTTTTCTTGATCTTCGGGGTAAATGGCCACTTGATTGTACCCCGAGTATCCATCTAGAAAATAGAAATATTGTTGCCCTGCCAGTTTCTCCAGAATCTGATCAATGAACGGGAGTGGGAAATGATCTTCCTTTGTCATGACATTCAACTTTCTGTAGTCAATGCAGACTCTTCCACCTTATGGTAAGCCTAGTGGGCATTTCTTCTCCTTGTTCATTTCTTACCACTGTCAATCCAGACTTCTTCGGTACTACATGAATTGGGCTGACCCAATTACTATCAGAAATTAGATAAATGGTACCCGCATCCGGCCATTTCACAATCTCCTTTTTGACCACTTCCATCATAATTGAGTTCAATCTTCTCTGCATCTCTCTGGTAGGCTTAGCATTCTCCTCTAAATAAATGTGATGCATACATGTGGTAGGACTTATCCCTTTTATGTCAGTTACTGACCACCCTATGGCACATTTGTGACTTTTGAGGATTTTAACAAGTTGTTCCTCTGGGTAGGGCTAAGGTCAGAAACTATGATCACAGGTAAAAGTCTCGGACGGGCCCAAAAAGACATATTTGAGGGAGTCCGGTAAGGGCTTAAGTTCCAACTGAGGAGGGATTGAAAGAGAAGGAATAGTGGGTTCTGGGCTCAATTCAGGAAGTGGTTCAGAGTTATTGGCCCGCCGGGCCCTTTCTCTTATATCAACCGCCTGGGCATCTGGAGTGTCCTCAAGCAGTTCACTTTCTTCGGGTTGGACCAGGGGGGATATTTATAGGATGTTATCAATCACATCAACTAAAAGACATTCCTCCCTATCCTGCATCTGTCCAGAAGCTCTAAAGATGTTAAAAGATACTTTCTGGTCCCCAAAAGAGATGTCCATCAGTCCCAACTTACAGTTTATATTTGCATTGGCAGTAGCTAGAAAAGGTCGACCCAATATGATTGGGCTATTTTTCAAGTCTTGGATTGGTTCCATATCAAGGATGATGAAGTCAATTGAAAAATAGCAAGTGTCTATCCTAACAATGACATCTTCAACCATCCCTCTAGGCGTCCTAAGGGATCTATCTACTAGCTGAAGGATCATTGGAGTTGGTTTCAATTCACCTATTCTGAGTGTCTCATATACAGAAATAGGTAATAGGTTCACACTTGCCCCTAGGTTTAATAGAGCCTTGTTAAAGATGGTTCCTTCAATGACACACGAGATGAGTGGTGGACCGGGATCTTTCATTTTCTGGGGAAATTGGTTTAGGAGAACAACACTCACCTCCTCAGACAAGAGAACTTTCTTAGGATTTGTTTTGGGTTCTCTTTTCTTAGTACAAAGCTCTTTTAGAAATTTGGCATAGGCAGGCACATGTTGGATTGCATCTACCAGGGGTTTGTTGATGTGAACTTGTTTAAACAAGTTCGTTAACTCTTTATTTTTCGCCTGGGCTTGTTGCTTTCTTTTCTCCTTGCCTATTTCTAGAGGTTGTGGAAAAGGGACTTTGGGCTTATAGTTATCAGGTGATTCTTCAACTTTTGTCTTCCCTTTTTCATTGCCCTCACTGCTAGGGATGAGAATGGGTTCTTCTTCTTCTTGTTGTTCTTCATGGGCTTGACTGGATGAGGCCTAATTGGATTCATGGGTCTGGTATGGATCTGGCAGAATTTTACCACTTCTTAAGGCTGAGATGGCCTTGGCATTCTCGAATTGTAGGCCCTTTGGAGGGTTTGGGCCTTGTGGAAATTATCCTTGAGGGACAAATGGAAGGGGCTGTTGTTGAAAACCTGGATGATAATTTCTAGGGTTGGGCATGGGTTGGCTCGAAAGTTGGCCCGATGCTCTCCTCACATTGGTTTCTAGAAGATGGCCAATCTGGGCCTTCATCTTCGCCATTTGGGCTTGAAAAGATTGATTTTGGGCCAGGATGAGCTATTGCAATTGATTGATTTTGTCATCATTATGGGCCACTTGCGGAGGTAAGATAGGAGGTTGGTAGATTAGTGGAGAATATGAAGATTGCCCATATGCGGGCTGAACAAATGAGAGTTGGCCATAAGATGGTTGGTCGTAAGTAGGTTGAGAATGGTTTGGTCATGCTTGTGACACTTGACCCTTATGGAAAGTTTGATTTTGAAAATGCCTGAGGTTGGGATTTTGGTTGGTAGTTTTGGCATGTTGGGATTTTCAGGAAAAGTTCGGGTGATTCCTCCAGCCCGGATTGTATGTGTTTGAAAATGAGTCACTATTGGACTTGGAGAGTCCTTGGGCCACATAAACTTGCTCCTGGATGGAAGGGGGTAATTGAGCCGCCGCAGGACATTCGTCCACCTGATGGGCTAGGCTCTCACATAGCACACATGTTTCAAGGACCTGACCTTGGCGAGAGTGGAAAGATGGTTGTGATTAGGCATTGAAAGTTTGTTTATTCAACTTAATGAGTTCACCAACTTGGTAGGTTAATAGGTCAACTTTTTCTAATTTTTGAGCCAGAGCATTCACATCTAGTCTAGGCTCGAACTCTCCCCTATCTTTCACCTCATACATCCCAGCTTTTCTTGATGGCCCTACTGACCTTTCATATGAGGAGAGAGAAGCACGGTTTATTGAATTTTCACTTAACATTTCGAAGAGATCATAGGCTTCTTCCTCACTTTTGCTCATAAATGCACCCCCACAAGAAGCATCTACCATTTGCCTGTAGGGTTCAGTCAATCCCTCATAGAAAGTTTGCACTATTTACCATTTTGATAGCCCATGATGTGAGAATTTTCTCAACAACTCCTTCATTCTCTCCCAAGACTCATGGATCAATTCCCCGGGGGTTTGAGCAAAAACCATGATGGCTCTCCTCATGGCATTGGTTCGACCTATAGGATAGAATTCTTTTTCAAAAATTCCTTTTGCATTTTTTCCCATGATCGAATGGGTCTTCCTAAGATCCCTAACCAATATTTGGCTTTATCTTTCAAAGAAAAGAGAAAAAGAGTCAACCTTAGGGCATCATCAGTGAAATTCTAAATTTTCACAGTGGAGCATATCTCTAGAAACTCATCTAGGTGTTTATATGGGTCTTCATTTGTAAGCCCATGGAATAAAGGGAGCATTTGGATAGTGCTAGATTTTATCTCATATTGGACGACTGGCACTTCAGGAAGATGGATACATGAGGAAGGTTGGTAACTAGAAGGAATGAAGTATTCCTTCATCTGCTTGGGCAATTCACCTTGATTAGCCATGTGTTGGATTGGATTATGGGCATGATTGTGGATCACTCTTTCAATTTCTTAGATGGGCTCAACTAAATGAGGATGTTGAGATCTTCTACCTAGCATGAACCCCAAGAATTTTTTTCTCATTTTTCTCTTTTCTTTTTTCTCTCTCTTTTTTATTTCAAACACTTGTCCAAACAAATTTACTTATAAGACCTAGGGCTCCTTGGACTTAAAAGCACAAATAGTGAGAATTCCAAAAAGTTCAATTGAAATTCTGCACACACCGACCTTCAAGCTGGCTAGGTAAGAGGTAGGATTGTGGGAGGTTCCCCTTACTTTCGTAAGCTCCTAATTAACAAACCATTGTTGGGACGGTGTGATGGATACAGAGGGGGGGTGAATGTATCCCTCTACAAAATTGCCCCACTTAAAAACAATAAGCATGCTGCTAGACACAGTTGCAGAATAAAAGCTATAGAGCTCTTCAAGAAGAAATTCAAATAAACATTTGATCAATCAGTTGAACTGCTAACTATACTGGTGGAACCTGATCAAGTCTAATGCCGAAGACAGAACTTATGCAAACCAGACTCACTTAGCAAAATATGTAATGCTCAAGGTTACTTCAGATAGAAACAAGAATGCTCAGACAACCGGTGAAAGAGGTAGAAGACAAGGGGCAAACGCACAAGGCAAACCACGGCACAGTAGATTTTTTAGGTGGTTCGGTCCACAGACCTATGTCCACCCCTCACTCCAAACCGGAGTGAGGCTTCCACTAGCACAAGCTAGAACCGCAGACTCAGTTTGCAAACAAGTGCTGCCAAACAGCTTGACCAGGGGAACAACCTCCCCTCTTCCTCCAGACCGGAGGGAACCCACTAGTGACTACCCGTCACTAGCAACCAGAGACCAAAGTCTCTCTTCCTCCACCCAGGAGGGAAACCACTAGTGACTACCCGTCACTAGCAACCAGAGACCGAAGTCTCTCTTCCTCCACTCAGGAGGGAACCCACAAGCGACAGCAGCCACTTGCAACCGGAGACACCAAGTCTCCCTTCCTCTGAAACCCAGAGGGAACACCGACCTCAAACCAGAGAATCGGAAAGTATAGCGATCAAATGAAAAGAACAAAGTAAAAAGAAAACAAGAAACGAAAATATAGCAATCAGAAAGCTAGAAATGAAATCCACAAAGTGTAGCTCTCGCAAGAGCAAATCTGGTTTGGATCTGATCCAATTGCCAGACAGACAAGTGTTCTGATGAAGCTTCAGTCTCTCTTCTTCCTCACGAGCTCTCTCCTTTCTCTTTCTTTCTTCCTCTTCTTTCTTCTTCTCTCTGCTTCTCTTTCTCTTTCTCTCGTTCTTTTTCTTCTTCTGCTTTCAGCCTCTCTGCTGCTCTCTCCTTTTTCTTCTTCTGCTTTTTCTGCTCTCTGCCTCTCTGCTTCGATCACTATCTGCTCTCAGCACTATCTTCCTTCTTCTGATGGAGGAGTCTTCCATTTATAGCGGAAGCAGCTAGGGCATGTGCAGGGCTTATGCCCCCTTTATCCAGAGAACATCTCGGATCACGTGCCAGGTGCCAACCTCGGATCACGTGCCACTCATCAGCTTGAATCATCCTGAACGAAGAGAAGAAAGGGATGCATCGAGTTAGTTCAGGATTTGAACTAAGCATGTACAGACATGATGCAACATATAGGCAAGTATGTACATTGACGATGAGTGTTCAGGCATGCTGTCAAGCAATGTATAGACTTGATGAGAAGGATGCATGAACAAGCCACAGCGAATGTATAGACTTGATACCAAAGTATGCACGACGCAAAACGATGTACAGACTATGTGAATGCATGAAGAGCATGGGCTGTACATACTTAATAGCCTGCAGCTGTGTACAGACTTGACCGATGCATAAACAGTAGAGAATGTGCAGACTTTGACGTTTACGTGTGTGGGAAAATAATGTACAGACTTGCTGTAATGAACAATGCCCAAATGCAGTGTATGGACTTAGCGTGAATGCGAGAAGACGCTAAGTGAGATGGATGTATAGACTTTGATGTATGCAGCGATAATGATGTACAGACTTGAATGCGTGCATGAGAAAACAATGTACATACTTGAATGCTCCATGCACAAAGACGCTGAGTGAGACGCTAAGTGAGACGGATGTATAGACTTTAGTGTATGCATTCTAGGCAAACATTGTACAGACTTTGAGAGACGATGCATTCTAGGAATGTACAGACTTGGTCTTGCAATGTATAGACTTTGTGTGTGCATATGCCAAGACCATGTACAGACTTGAAGAAATGCATGCAGCGATGTATAGACTTGTCCGATGCAAAACATGCAGAACTCTATACAGACTTTAAAAGTGTGTGCGAGACAATGTATAGACTTGATCTGAATGCATGGACTATGCCCTTGAAGAATGTACAGACTTTGAAAGCAAGAGGCAAGGCTGTCGGATGTATAGACTTGCTAAACAATGCACACACATAGCGGCAATGTGTAGACTTCAGCTCGTGCAATGCAGTGTACAGACTTTGCCAATGTACAGACTTTGCCTGTAACGAACGATGCCTGAATGCATTGACTATGACTAATATATGTATGGACTATGCAGACATTGTATATGCATAAACCAACCGTAGAGTGTACAGACTTTGCTGAGGGATGCACACATGCAAAATGAACATGGATGAACAGACTAAGCCACGAGCTGAGCTCTAACGAATGTATAGACTCTACGTGCAAGCAACCTGACGATGTATAGACTCTGTTAATGCACTGATCAAGCAACCTGACGATGTATAGACTTAGTGTTCTGAACGTAGGTAAAGATAAAGAATGTATAGACTTTAAGTGTGGATGACCAGACAATGTATAGACTTGCACATATGCATGAACAAGTGGCGATGTACAGACTTGGCCAATGTACAAACTTAGCAGCGAGATGCACACGATGTATAGACTTGATGCAGCAATGTACAAACTTTGCGTCTAATGCCTGAAGCACATGATGCAATGTACATACTTGGAAATGCTTGAAGCACATGATGCAATGTACAGACTTGGAAATCATGAGACGCAGGCACCGAGTGTACAGACTCTTGATGAATGCATGTAATGCACTAAGCGATGTATAGACTTTGAACTGATGCAATGTGCAAACGTTGTACAGACTTGCTGATGTGTAATGCAGTATGCACAAGGTGAAGTATGTACAACAAAAATGAATGCACTGACATGCCGTTAACAATTGTATTGACTTCGTGTGCAGACTTTGTAGCATGCAATGTATAGACTTGCGAGTGCAACAACCAATGTATAGACTTGCGAGTGTGTGAGCATGCGATGCAATGTAAAGACTTTGAAAGACGATGCATGCACAAGCCAACGATGTACAGACTTTGCCAATGAATGACATGCAGTTTGAAACAGGAAAGTATGTACATTGAGCATGCAATGCATGAGAGACAATGTACAGGCTTGTTAAATGATGCACAAAATAATTTATGCACATCAGCTAAAGTATCATCAAGGCATAAGGCACTACAATTACCTGATCTGACAGTGCACTGATCTTACCTGTCACTGGTTGACCTTTTCATGACCCGTAAGTCATTCTTAAAAGTTGTTCTGTCAGTTTATCATAAACATCAAGATTATATCATCAAGGATGTAAACATAATGAGACATAATATTTGTCATCATCAAAACTCCAGAACCACAGGGGACACAACAACCATGAATCCACTTAGGCGTAGCCTTTTAACCCCTTGGCTAGACACCAACCTTAGATAGTGGCGTAAACACAATCTCCCTTAAGTTCCAACCATTAAGTGGGCTCAATGTGAGCTTTCTCACAAGTCAACTTAAGTCCAACCTAAGTCCACTATCAAATGTGTCCACCAGTCAGGTAAGAGGTGGGGTTGTGGGAGGCTCCCCCTATTCTCGTAGGGACCTAATTAAGTAACCACAAGCCCGCTTAAAGTGTTTGCCATTGGACCTCTTGCCTAGACACCGGTTTCCAAATTGATAATGGGCCTAAGTGGACCCAAATCTCAATGTGAACCTTAGGGCCAATGTCTACTTAATTTTATTTGGTTTGGGTTATGCAAAGATGCAGGAATTGTGGTTTGTGGGCCAAGGAAGGGTGATCAAATCCCCACATTATGTGATTATGAGTTTTGCCCTTAAGATAATTTAGAATGAAATGCAACATCACAAATTCAAACAAAGGGTTCTATGCAAATATGCATGAGCATGTGTTTAAGGTGAAGTTTGGAAGAACTCACCTAGCCCCCGTAATCTTCAATAATGTAATTAACAAAAAATTAAACAACAAGAATAATTCTATCCTAAATGATGCATGATCTAAAACATGAAAGTGTGGGTTCTACTCTTGCAATGAAGGCTTTTATTGAAGTTCAAGTGATTTTTTTTTTATGAACCTATCTAGCCACAAGATATGGAAAGTAAAGAAATGAAACTAAAATGAAAGAGGGAAAGTTTGGGTACTTACTTGAAGAGCGAACCCTCATTTTTTTTGAAATAAATGACTCAATCACAAAACTAAAGAAAGGAAGAAGAACTTACCTCTAAATGTTTCTGATTTTTTGATTTTTTTTCTTCTCTATTTTTGGATTTTTTTTAGAACAGGGCCTTCGCTTACAGATTTCTGCTTTCTACGACGTTTCTTTTTCCTAGATTTTCTGGTGTCTATCCTTTGCACCTACGCTTCAGCTTTCTGCGATAGATTTTCTGACATATTTTTTCTGGATTTTAAGGTCCGATTTTTATCCCTTTTTTCCTGCAAAAATAGGAAAAAGAAAGATGTATTAGTACACTTATATACACAAGAAAAATAAAGTTATTAACTCAAAAATCATCATTCTTCCCCGACAATGGCGCCAAAAATTGATAACGTGGAAGCGTATGTCGTTACTACACGCACGCTAACAATCTTAAAATCGAACTCGCACAAGAAGATTAAAGGAAAACGTAGTACTATGACAAGTACGGGTCGATCCCACGGAGAAGATGAGACTTTTGGAGTTAAAACTTTGAATCCCTTAAATGATAGAAAAGTGTTTCTTTTAATGTAGTAAAAACTATGAAGTGAATCTATTTGTAGACGCTATGCATAAAGAAAAAGAACACGAAGAGGATGGAGAAAGAAAGAGAGGAAGAGAGGGAGATATGGAGAACAAGATCAAGATGATCTGAATGATTTTTTTCATTAACTTAAAGAAAAAGTACACAAAATGCAAGACAAGCTTATACTGAGAACGCAATGAGATTACAATGAAGTAAAATGACTCAAAAGCAATACAAATAAGAAAAGCCTAGAGTTTGGAGATGGTGGCAGCAATGGTGATGACGGCGCCGTCCCTTCTTGACAATGGATCACGAACAACCTCGCGGATGATGTCGTTTACATCAGGTGGAAGTCGCCTTCGCCTTTGGAGCAGCCCTTGGAGGAGATTGTGGAAAGGGAGGAGAGAGATCTAGGGAAGAAAAGGAGAGGTTGAGGTGAGGCTAAGGGAAATGGAGATGGCTTAGAAGTGAAGTACAGGATGTTAGACGCAGTGGTATGCTCTGATACCAATGATAAGTAATGAAAAATTTAGGACTAACAAGAGTTTAAAGATATTCAGGCCTCATTTCCAGTTCATCTTTCATAGAGTCAACTAAAGATCAGGAATCTGGAGTAATTATCACAGATTAGCCTTATGAACATGATCAAGAATTCTAATCAAAATTCAGTAGCACTTGTGCAAGTGGAATACTAAATTCACAGTAGAGACAATTGCATCCTCCAGTTGCTATTCCGAACAAATGCCTTTCAATTCTGCACTTCTTACTTAGAGCGTTCAATGCACACTAGCTTTTTGTCTGCCTTATTGATATGTCCCTTTTGGGATCACTATATATATTTTTTTTCTTTTCTACTTTTTTCTTTTTTTTTCTTTACACACATGATGCTGCACTACCCTTCATTGTTTTACACGAACCTCAACACGTCTCAGGTGAAGTAGGCCCGATTCCACAGATCAGAGTTCCCTTTTCCTTTTGACGCGAACCTCAACACGTCTTAGGTGAAGTAGGCCCGGTTACTCAGAATCGGAGCATTTTTCATGGTGTTTGTTTTTTTTTTCTCATATTTTTGTATGGCAGAAAGCTTCTAAAAGATCTCTTTTTCAAAAGTGCAGAATATCAGACAGTATATCTAAAATAGCAGAAGGCTTGTCCTTCTTGTTTCATTAGCGTGCATCGTGATTTTATTTTTTTTTTTGAAAGTGCATCTGAACTTTAAAGAGATTCTTTAAATCAGTTTTCCATGGCTAGAGTAAATAAATTATCCAGCATCCTTTTCTCAGTTGTTTCTATTCAGAATCACTTTTCATGCGACATGAATCAAGAAATTCAACTCGGGGAAAACTGTTGTTTAACATGACAATTCAAGAAAGTAAGAAACATTTTTGTTGAAATTTGTAGAAATTTTTGAAATTTTTGAAAATTTTATTTTTGAAATTTTATTTTTGACAATGTTGTTTTTAAAATTTTGAAATTTTTGACATTTATTTTTGACATTTATCTCCCCCCCCCAACTTAAATGACATTGTCCTCAATGGCATAAACAGTAGAAATATCAGAGGACATGTAAAGAGATAATATAGTTGGGATGGAAGGATACAACCTGATGGGTCGGGCGAAGTGATGAGAGCTTCATTGCGTTGTGGCCTGAGAACTGTAAAAGAAACACACTAAAACAAAACATCAAATCACAAAAACCGTGGGTGGCCTCCCAAGAAGCCATTTATTTGCACACCAAACTGTGAAAACGTTGGGTTGCCTCCCAAAAAGCGCTAAATTTAACGTCTTCAGCCAGACGCACTGTAGCTCAACAACCAACAAGTTGATTTTAAAATGAGCCACCAAAGAATTTTATCCTTGCCAAAATTTTCTTTATCATGCCCTGAAGAAAATGAATGTGGTTGGTGAATGCAAGGGCGAGACAGAGATCGAGATGGAGGCATCACAAACGGACCACCCCAATCAGAGAATAGAGGAGGAACATTGAGAAAAATCATGTCATCAATTATGAAATGTTCCTCCTTAGAGGCTATGGGATCATCATGTAGAGCAAGAGTAGACCAGTCGGTTGGAAGAACTTCAAAAGAATCACCGTGGTCAAGAATTGGCATAAGCTCTATCCTCTCCTCTAGATTGAAAGTATCATGCGGTACATTCAAATCATTCAATTCCTCATTTATCCCAACTTCATTATTCAAATAAATATTCAATTCTAGATCCATCTTCACTTCTTCTTCCTTCCCATCTTCAAGGATAATTTCATCAAAGTCGTGTACCATCTCCACTTCTTCTCCATTCCCATCTTCAAAGAGAAGTTCATCATGGTTGGGAAGAGACTTGTGATGAGGCTCAATATATTCATCCTCTCCCCCTAACTGAAGATCATCCACCTCTCTTGCATTTCCCTCATGTTGACAAGCAAGCACTGGCTCCTCAAATTCCTTTGTAGGAGGGGGAATATGATCATTCATCAGTTCATCACCGTCATGAATTTCATTGTCATCAAATTCTTCAATCTCCTCAAATTGTCTAGGTTCCTCATTCAAATCGTTTTGACAAGATCTCCTCTCCATAATTCCTTCATCTTCTAAATTAAGATTAATCAAAGGGTAATGCTCTTGGAGAATCATAGAGTGATCATAGTCAGTGGGAAGGACTTGATGAGGATTAGGTTCAGAGGAATCAAAGAATTGCTCTCCCTCCATGGTTTTGACTTCCTCAGTAAGCCTATTGATGTGCTGTTGGAGGGATTGACTATGGAGAAGTAACTGAATGAATTGATCATCAGAGGCATTAGGTGTGAGTGGAAGAGATGAATCGTAATGATTTGTCTGTTGGGCTGGGTCATAATGGTCATCAGAGGTTTTGGCCCAAATACGATTTTCATCATTCCCTTCTCCCCCCGACGACTCAAGATCATCATAATCCTCTTCACAAATGGAATGGGGTTTAGGCTCCTTAGGTTGCTCTTCCGTTACGTCCTCCGCATAAGACTCTTCCATGATTCCCTCAAAATCAACAGTGATATGAGTGGTAGATTGTGGGATCATAGGTTGAGCATATAGACTTTTATCATTATAACATCCAAGAAGTTGGTCCTCAAGACTTGTGGAGTTGTTAGGCATTGGATCCACTTCCGTTTCTATGATGTTTTCAGCAATCCTACTCACTTGGGCCTCAAAGTTTTGCAATTGTTCCTGAAAGGCTTGTTGTTGAGTTTGGAAGAGCCGTGTCAATTTATCAAACATCTCCTCCTTATATAAATCTGTGTATAGAGGAGATAGATAATTGGGCTGAGAGTCAGATTGTGCTGGATAATAATTTGAAGGGCACTCAGTCTGAAAATCAGGAGGGTGTATTGGTTGCCCTCCATAATAGGGTTGATCATAAGAATGGACTTGATTGTAAGGATCATTGGAATATGAATCCCAATCTGCAAAGTGTGGATTTGAAGGACGTTGAATGGGGTCTTGGTATGGTTCCCAAGAAGAAAATTGTTGATTTTCCCATTGATTATTTGGGTTTGTGTAGGAGACAGAGGTGGAAAAATCCGATGACCATTGATATGGCTCTTGGGTGAAAGATGAATTATGAACTCCATTGTGGAAGAGTGAAGGAGTTTGATGATAAGGGGTAAATGGAGAGTTGGAATTCACATAGCCCGCATAATTAAACATCAAAGAATCTATTATTGGGCCTGAACAGAATTAGATGTGGAAATGAAAAAGACCCAAGAAAGAGTGATGATTTTTCAATGAATTTTTTTTTATATTTTGATTTTATTGTTTTTTTTATGCAAAGATAAACAAGTTAGCACACAAATGACCCTAATGACCTAGATGTGACTTGGACCTATAAATAGGGTTTCACAAAATGATTAAAGTGAGACTTAAGTTTACCCTCAATATGACCACCAGCCAGGTAAGGGGTGGGGAAGTGGGAGGTTCCCCCTACTTTCGTAGGGACCTTATTATGCCAAACCACTAACCCGCTTAAAGCGTTTGCTGTCCGACCGTCTTGCCTTAGACACCAGTTTTCATAAGAGGATAAACGTAAATATCACAGGAATCACAGTGTGATCCTAGGGCCAACGTCTACTGACTTTTATTAAGGCCTAGGTAATGCAGAGATGCGAGGAAATTGTGGTTTTCGGGCTAAGGGAGGGTGATGAAATCCCCACCTTATCTTGTTAGAGGTGTTGCCCTTAAAGTATTTTGAAATGAAATGCACACCACAATTTCAAACAAGGGGTTCTTTATGCAAAAATGAATGCCAGACTGGGATCAGTAGAACGTACCTTGCCCCTCGCGATCTTCAAAATGCAATGCAGAAATTAAACAAAGACAAATTCTAAGCTAAATGATGCATGACCTAGAGCATGAAAGTGTAGTTTCTACTCTTGCAATGAGGTCTTTTATTTGGTACAAATGAAGATTTTTTTTTATTTTTATTTTTAGTTAATGAACCTAACTAACCAGCATGAAAATTTTTCTTTTGTTTTGATTTTTTTTATTTTTATAGAGTTTTCAAGAAATTTTCAGATTTTTGTAAAATTTTTTTCAGAAAGTGGAAAGATAGAACCTGTTTCTTGATTTCAGCCCTTTAGCAATGCTTCCGAGCTATTTAACGACGTTTCATATCCTTGGAATTTCAGATTCGATCTTCCTCTTTCTTTGATTTTCAAATTTTTTTTCGTTTTCCTGCACAAGTAAAGAAAGCAAAAATCAATATACAAATATACAAAGTAAACACAAGAGTATCCAACTATGAAAAGTATCTCCATCCCCGGCAGCGGCGCCAAAAATTTGATGTCTGCTCGACAGTCGTTGTTAAAATTGCCGTGCCACACAAATTTCAAATATTTATAACCGCACTCACTCACTTATGGATTTGAAAACATGAGTATAATGGTAAGTACGGGTCGATCCCACGGGGAAGGAATTTGGTTATTTTTCTTAGTTGGAAAATATTCTTGTGTTTTGAAAAATCAATTGTTGGAATTTGGAGTGCGATTATGAAAACTTAAATTGGAAAACATAACAGAATTCAAGTGAAAATAAGGGTTGGAAGAAAATGCATAACTTCAAATATAGATAGAATGAGAAGAAGTGTAAAACATGAAAGTTGTAGAGAATTGAAAAAGGAAGAACTTTTATGAAGAACACAGAAACAGAAAATGAAAGGAAGATAAGGAAAAACTTGAAAAACTATGACCTATTAGTTCGGATGAACAGTAATTGAATGAAAACCAGTACCTTGAAAAGTTAATTCTAAAGCTCAAAATAAGAGGAATTTGACAAAGTGCAAGAAGAATAAAACTTAGAGATACAAGAGAGGAACAACTCTTATGAAGAACTCAGAGTTATTTGAGGACTAGAAAGACTTCAAAATGAATGAATGGAAGAAGGTATCACCACGGATGAACAGTAAATGCACAGGACAGCACTTAAGAAAATGGGTATTAACTCTATGAATTTGGACGAATTTGACGAAATGCTAAACAGAGAAGTTGAAGAAAACTTAAAAAGGAACAACTTTTATGAAAATAAGAATTTGAAATGAGGATCACAATAATGAGAAATAAGGCTATGAAAAGACTGAATTCCAAAATGAAACTTGTATTGCAATAAATTCAACTTACAAATTTGACTTCAAAAGCTTGGAAAAACACAACTTCAACAATCAAAAACTTCAGAAATGTAAAGAACTAACTTACATTACAAGTGCCCATAGCTAGCTCTCTCCCTAACTCCATCTAGTTCTAACTCTAACAACCAACTCACTCCTTTCATTACAAGTGATACCCCCTTTATATAGGGTTTACAATCTCTTCTTGCTCATATAAAACACTCAAGTGCATCTAATTTTTGACCCAACTTGGTAGGCTGGAATGTGCTGAACCTTTTGTCATTTTTCCTGATTTTTTTCGGATTTTTTTTGGAATTTTTATAGCCCCTTTTCTTCTCTCTTTCTCTCTTATTCTCCCATTTCCTCTCTGCCGGCACGTTGCGCCGACCGGTTAGGCGGGTTCGGCCACCTGCCGTGGGTCCTCCGTGCGCCCACCTTCTCGCCAGCCGCCGCGTGTTGCACGCGGCGCACGCGACCGCCTCGCCTTCACCGCTGCCGACCGGCCACGACCCGCCTGCCACGCACCCCCCCCGCCATTCGCCCGCTCGCATCGTCGCCCGTGCCCGGGCGGCGAAGGCGGGAAGGGCGGGGGCGGGGGGAGGGTTTTGAATTTATTATTTTTTTTCGTTTTTTTTTAATTTTATTATATATATCTATATCTATATATATATATATATATATGTGATAGAAATAGTTAGAAAAATCTAAAAAAATATCAAATAATGTTATTATTTTTTTTTATAATTTTTTTTATCTTTTTGAACAAGTTTCCGGGCTTTTGGCCCAGTTGAACATATATATTGTTTATTCTTTTTTTTCTTTTTCTTGGAGCTTTCCTCGAACTGCGTGCCTGCATAAATACATAAAAATATCATTAAAATTTAATTAATTTCAGAAAAATAAACATTTGATACAAAATCAACAATAAGTGTGAGAAGTGTATATTTCATATCAATTTAAGCTCATACAAGTGTATATAATCATGAATTAAATGGTAAAAATACACACTTATCAATAAGACGATGGGGTCGGAGCAACCGTGGATCCAGAGGGGGGGTGAATGGATCCTTTTTAAAAAAATTTAGACCAAATCAAAAATTCTGATTCAAATAAAGTAAATTCACTCGCTCAGAATATCAACGAACACTCAGTGTCTGAATGTGGTACTCAGTCTAACCAGTTGTTAACGATGACACTAGCGGAAGCGATCCAAATGAAAAATAATAAGTTCAAGGAGAACAACAAACAATCACATGACACCAGATCTTTTAGGTGGTTCGGTCCTCCAGACCTATATCCGCCCTACACTCAAACCCGAGTGTGGCTTACTTCTGGCAAACAACTTGAAGACTACTACACATCACAACTTGCGAACAAACCGTTGGGCATTACAGCTTAGCCGACCGCTGACTAACAGCTTGACCGCTGGGCATTATAGCTTTGCCACCGCTGAGCATTAGAGCTTAGCTAACCACTGATACACAACTTAAAATAGATTTATAAAAGAAAGGAAAATAGTAAGACTAAAAGATAGAAGACAGATAATGCTCTAAACACAATGTAGCTCTTTACAGAGTAGAACAACCCTAGATCTGATCTAGTGGTTATAAGGATGCCTTCAATTCTCCTCCTCGATCTCTGAATACCGATCCCCTGTTTCTGCAACTTTTCTCCTTCTTCCTTTTCTCAACAAACTCTCACGATCTCACTAAGGCAGATGGACTGATCTTCTCTCTCAAGTGAAATTGAGCCTTCCTCACTCACTTCTGCTCTGGATTTCCTCCCATCTTCTCTCTGCTCTCTGTTCTCTGTATTTTTTTCTCTATATACTTCACTCTCTTCTTCTCTTTCGATGTGTCTCAATTGATTTCAGGCGAAAACCCTTTATTTATAGGCGGGAGATAGAGGGCGAGTGGATGGCACTTTCCCGCTCATTTTCCAAGCAACTTATCCTTGTTGGCAGGCCACATGTCAGAAGGTTGCTGGCCATGTGACATAATCGCAGTCAACGAGGCATCCTAGGATCACGCGCTACTTATTGGGTCACGCGCGAACTTAAGTTCCTGCTTATTTAATAAAGACATTTCGTCAAACACCTTGCAGGCATATTGAACCAATCATAATGTATTTGACTTAACCATGTAGACATGTTGTAGAGAGAGAAAAATGATCGATGGTCATGAATCGGTCTTATTCAGATGCTTAGGGTATGACTTAGTTCAAGCAGACAGAACACACAAAGATTTCTGTGAAATTCGGCAAGATAGCACCACTAGCATCGACCTAGACCTTGACCTTATACAGAAGATAAGAAGACTTGCATTAACCTTTGTTCATGACCTATTCATATTAGCACTGACCTCAGTGCATAGGACTCCATACTAGCATCTTCCTTAGTAAATACTAACGTCGACCTTAGTTCATGAAATAATGCAGACTAGCACCGACTTTAATACATGACTTTATATGCTGACAAGGTAACTTGCATCGACTTGATTATGCGGACAAGGTAACTAGCACCGACCTCACTAAGCAAACAAGGCAACTAGCACCGACCTCACTATATGAGCGATGCAACTAGCATCGACCTCACTTCATGAGAAACGCAACTAGCACCAACCTTAAGTATGCGAGAGATGCTACTAGCACCAACCTTACTTAGTGAAAGACACTACTAGCGTCGACCTGACTTGATGGAAGATGCAACTAGCATCGACCTGACTTAATGCAGGATGTTACTAACATCATCCTTAGTAATGAATGTCAGAATCATGCATCGACCTTATGAAGATTAAGACCATGCTATCACTGACCTTATGAACATGCAACATTAAGCTAGCATCGACCTTATGACTACTAAGAATACTCATGTATGCAGACTGTTTGACAGAATGACTAAACGACTATGTATAGACTCAGTGCATCCATCGACCTTAGCTTATGCATAACATCAAGCATGTGAATCATGTAAACAAGCACTTTATCACTGACATGATTCATAGTGTGTCATCATCAAAACTAGAGATCTAACATTCTCCCCCTTTTTGATGATGACAACTATGAGTCATGTGTATTTATTCACAAACTCAATCATTCAATTTAAAAGAAAACAGTATGCACTTTTCCTGACAAAAAGATATGCATTTCATTCCATTTTTCAACAGTCATCACAATACATGAAATGAAGAGGAACATCATCCAAAATGATTACATGACATGACAAACTTGACTATATGAGAATGCACCTAAACTTTGTACAACAGTGAGAAATCTATCTTTTGTCTTTCAAAAATCTTTCAAAGTCCAAGTCCCATATGATTTCAGCAGACAATTGCAAATCCAAAAACTGTCACAACATCTCATATCGGTTCTTCTCTCAGCCAGACACATAATTCTTCAAACATACAGATCATAGCATCATTCATATAGAATACAGCATCATACATTCATCAAACATGAGCAAACATGACTTAACAAAGATCAATCATGGCTCAACAAATTTCTCCCCCTTTGTCATTACCAAAAAGAATAAATCAAGAGGAAATATATAGCCTGCTCAAAACCATCAAATATCTGCTGCAGATGTGCGAGAGACTGCAGAGGTTCTACCAGCTGAAGAGCTTCTTCTCCCCCTTTGTACATCTCTGCTTGCAATTGTTATAGGTGATGTTTGGCTAGAACTGCCATGATGTAAACTTGGTAGGGCTCGTGGAAATGTGTTAGGGATTCTTTCCACTTTAGTGCCCAGTGCTGCAAATTTAGCAATAGTTTCTGGTCAGTTGCTTGTACTTGGGCATGAAGTTCTTTGACCGAAGATGTGAGGTCTGCAAACCATGAGTTCAACATTGTAGTTACATTTTCCAGTTGGGTAGTTTATTGATTATGAATATCTGCCATGAAGGTAGAGGTGCTGGTAGTCTGTTCAGAAATAATATTTGGAAGTTGGCAGATAAGTATTGCACCCTTTCTTGTACTATATCCAGCTTTGTGTAAAGGTTCCCCAACTGAACAATGGTCCCTTGCACTACATCTGATATACAGGTTATCTTGTGGGACAAAAACTACTATTCCTGACGAATAATATTCATTTCATTTCTGATTCTTTGTTGTTCTTGTCTAATGTCAAAAGCACGTACTAGATTTTCTGTTACTTTGAAGTAAATTTCAGATTGATTTCCACTTAGATCATTCATTATTGCTCCTGCTTGTTGACAAACATGTAACAAGAAATCTAAAAATTCATGCAGTCTTTTATCTGAAACAAACTTATCTCTAAAGAATTTCTCCCATTGGGTGTTTACAGTTTGTTCCAGGTGAATCAATCTTGTCTCATTCCTTTCTACTGCCAGTCTTAACTGCACAAGAGATGAATTCATGATGCTAAACTGAGTCATAAATAAATTTACTAATGTGGGATCAGATGATCTTGGAACTGAAGTTGTTGCTTCAAAATCTTGTGGAATTTGCTGCTCTTTTGGGGTCAGTGGTGGTTGAATTCCAAAACTAGTAAGTGGTCCATGATGTGGTCCAAATACTACTCTAGGAGGTTCTTGAATTCCACCCAGCTCTTGTTCTTGAAGTTGTTCTACATTTTGTTGCTGTTCTTGTACCTCTTGTTCATTTTGCTGCCGCTACTGCTATTGCTCTATCAACTGATCAATTTGTTGATACAAACATTGTTGTTCTAGCACATGAACTTCTTGTTCTAGCTGGATATCAGATTCTAAAATTTCCCTTTCTTCCTCCACATGCTACATAGGTGGCTACTCTACTTGCACCTCAATCTCAGTTATTTCTTCTACCTCAAAAACATGTTCTTCCTGAACCATTTCAGTCTCTTGTTCTGCAGATACTATTTCTTCCTATCCATGAATTTCTTGCTCTTGCATAGTCTCATCATTCAATACTTCAGCATTCTGTTCATCTTATTGCTCTGCCACTACTTGTTCAACATGCAGTGCCAGCTGCTCCCCTTGAATCTGAACTTCCTGCAGGGGTTCTGTTTGCTCTTCTTCCTCATCATGAATAGCCACTGAAGGCTGCTCAACTTCATTTTCTGTCATTTCCACAATAGGTGCAACCTGAGTCTTTAGTTTCATGTACTTCAGGATGAAGTCCATGTTATAGATATTTACCTTAGAAACCTCTTTGAACTTCTTATTGGGTTCTATGCCCCTACTTTCTCTTTGACAATGGTTTTGATGATTCCAATATATTGTGTGTTTTGTGTTTACTTTAAAGTGAAAATCTTGTGTGTTCATGTCTAAAGGCGTCTCACTGATAAAAAGGCTAACATCATGATATCTTGTTTTGCAGGTGGTTCAAACACAATGGTCCTTCATGTATACATCATCCTTGATGTTGACGATTGCATTGGTGCTTTCATGCATACTCTATGTTGGTGTTTTTAATGAACTGACAAATGCTTGATATCTTGCTGTCCATGATGATTCTACTTACTCCGAACTACATTTATAATTCATGTTTATGAATTGATCTTGGCTTATATGAATGTTTGATTGAGTTGCTTTGGAATTCCCTTGATGTGATTTCACTTGCATTGAACTGCTAAAGCAGTGTTCCATTCTCCTTGGAATGGGTCGACCCCATGGGTCGACCCCTGGCCCCTTGAGCCTAGTTCCTTGCTTTGATCTGAACTAAATTGAAATGCTTTATACATTCAATCAAGCTGGTTTCTTCATTAATAAACTTGACCTTCGAGACTGGATTTCTACTTCATATGTGATCTAATGTGCAAACTTGGAATTAGGTGTCTCATGTCTAAAAAATGCTTACTCACTTGTCACATAATGCTGAAAGTCAGATTTGGTGTTAAATATTCAATACTTGATGTGTGAGCTATGCATGGTTGGTTCTATTCTTGCATATGATCAATTTCATGTTTGGGACGTTTTAGAAAATTTAGTTTTGTTGTGCTTGGTTGGTGAGTGGTCCCATTATAGTCTCAGTTTTAATGAATTGATCTATGTAATGTATCTTGCATAGATGTTCAACTTTGCACGGACCTTGTCCGTCCTGTGCAGACTTCGTTGTTAGAAAGCATTGAGTTAATCTTGATTTGAATGAGCTTCACAAGCATTAAATTGGTTGTGTGTTCCAACTGTGGTAATATTTGCTAAATTGACTTGGAACTCTTAAATGGACTACACTGATCATGTTTACACATTGCACCAACTCAACCACTCCTATGCATTGACCATGAGGTAATATGCATAGACTTTATAGATTGCTTTGAGTAATTTGGATTTGGATTGAATTTGCTTATGCTATATCAGTTTTGAGTTCTCTATAAATGGTCAAATCCTTCATTTGTGAGCCTTAGAAGGAAGTGGTTTGGAATTCTCTGAATCACTCATTTCAGAATTGGTTCAAAGATTAAGTGAATTCAGATTAGTTTGGACTAAGTTCGGGTTCATGTGTTTTATCAAGTGCAGGCTCAATCATGCTCACACACTCTCAGTGCCAATGGTAAGAATCATCTCTTGATGTACTTTCATATGGCAAGATTGGGTTTAAGTAATTATCATGCCTTTGATTAGGTTGAAAATGTGTTTTTGAGTTACATTGCTTTATCACTCATGAAACTGGGTTACTTAATAGTGCAGGTCTTAATTGCCCACAAATCCTTGAAATGATGGTACGAATTCAGTTTTGAATGTGGTTCCATGTGGGTAAGTTGGGATTATTATATATTTCATGCCTTGGGCTTTATTGGACTGTATTAGGCAATTTTCTGGTCTGACACTACAAGTGTCGACCCCTAGGGTCCACTCTTGGGGGCCTGGGGTCTGTTTACAATGTAAACAGAACCCCCGGTAAAAAGTGTCGACCCCAAGGGTCGACACTTTACCCAGGGTCCTATTTTTTTATAACGGGATAGTAGCTGGTGAGAAAAGTGTCGACCCCAAGGGTCGACACTTTCTCTGGGCGACCTGGATCGGGTTTGCCGGATTGATTTTGAACTCCGGGTTTAAAGGTCCGATTGGGGTGGTGTTTTATCCCATCACCCTTAGGGTTTCTCTACATATGTTAGGGCTGATTAGAGAGGGTTTTTAGAGGGGCTAAGGTGACTTTTGGTCTTCTATTTCCTGCCCCATTTATATCCTACGCTATCCATCGAAGGGTGTAATCCCTTGAAGCTAACCTTGCCCTATCTGTGTTTGCAGGGAAGAAGAAGAACGAGAGAAGAGGAGAAGGGGAGCGATCCAGTCTGGAATACCTTGAGTAGCATCCGTCTTCAAGCATTCAAGCTCGTTGTGGGCGAATAGCAGTGGAAGAGCTTCGTCAGGTTCGTTTCTTTCATGATCTATCTCCCACCTCCATCAAAGTTCAAGGAATATGCGATTGGGGGTTCTCCATCCATTAAGAGGATACTTCTGCAACCTCTCCATGTCTATCTTTCCATTTGAGCATAGGTTGTAGGTTGGGGCTTATTGTTTTATCCTTTGTAGCAAGTGAAGAAGAACAAGGAGGAGGTCATGCGCACCTTGTTGGAGAAGGAAGACTAAGAAGACGTCCTCAGCAAGGTTCTTCCTGCAGACGACGCCTCCTACGGTTTCGGCCGGCTTCCTCTCCGTGGGTAAAAGTCTCCAGCGCAACCATCTATCCTATCTATGGGACTTATTACAGATTTGAGGGAGATTCTCTAGTCCTTCATTCTTAATCCTTTTATTTGATCATAGATCAATATCCTTTGTGGTAATTGTATATCTTTGGTGTTTGTTAAACTCTGAACATCATTGTGTGTGGGCGGAGCTACGTCTCCGCGTGGTTTTAGTGTCCGGGGTGTGTTCCCCGACGTCGTGTGTGTGTGTGCTGCAGTGGCAGCGTTTTGGGGCTTGTCCCCATGTAGATATTGCTGCGAAAGCAGCGTGTGTGGTTAGGGTTCGTCCCCGTTTTGTTACATTTTGTAGCGTGGAGTGAAGCCTCACCCTGTTGGGTGAGGGGTGGACGTAGGGAGCCCGTCGTGGTCCCGAACCACCTTAAAAGCCTTGTGTCGTGTGTGATTGCCTGTGTGATTGTCATTTCTTCTATCTCCCTTCATAGGTACATTATATAGGTTTTCAATTCACTACACTGTCACACACTGCTACCTCCGTTATCTGTGTTGAGCTTAATTCTCTTGATTAGTTGCATTATCTATCTATGTGAGATCGGGAAGTTTGAGAGAACATCTTAATCTCACCAGAAGTTTTTGTTAATCAATGTTGCCAAGTTTAATTCCACTGTGTTAAGTAAAGAAAGTTTTTAAACTCCGCCATCTCGGCAAGGGGACAATTCAACCCCCCTTCTTGTCCGCCATCTCTCTGGGCCAACTATTCTCATTTTCCAAAGGCACCTTTAGCTTTTTGAATACAGCAGTGAGGTGTGCTGCATAAGGTAGATGTCGTCTGGATTCCTTGCATGTTCCAATTATCTGAATCATAATCTTTGGCAGGCAAATTTTAATGTTCTTAAATAGATAGAACAGGATAAACCTTTGAGTCTCAGTAAGTTTCCCCCTGCCACTATCTTGAGGAGTGATGATAGTGGTCAACATGTGATGAACTAGCCTTTTCAATGGAGAAAATATATTTGCATTGAAACTAATCAATTTGGTCTGCCTAGGGTTAGCAGAATCACTAGACTTGTCAATCAACACAGAATAGGCCTCAAATTCGTCATACTTAAAATCTTCCTCACACACTCCTCCTTCAGGAATTCTAAACACTCTATGAAGGAAATGTCTGGATAGCTCAATACTAATCCCCTTGACTTTTGAATGAATTTCAACATGGTCAGGGTAATATTTCAAATTTCTGCAAAATCTTGACACAAACTTTGGATAAAAAATTCTATGATTCCCCATGAACTTTTTCCACTTCTGAAAATTTAGTATACTCAATAAATCGGGGAATTCCTCTAGCATCTTCTCATCGTGGAAATCAACAAAACGTGGGAAACTAATCTTTGCATTTCCACTTACTGATATTTCTTTCGACCCAGAAGCTTCTTCTTCTTTAGCAGATTTAAGGGTGTGTGATACGGGATGGGACGCGAACCTGGGACTCTAGCTCGCGGACGTCCCTAAGCGAGGGAAACACGTGGATCTGTGCGGTTGAGGAACCGGCAATGAGTCTCGGGTATCAGCTTTTCCGCGTGCTCGGATCGAGTCACGGAACGGGTTCCACTCACTCACTCTCGCAGCGGTGATAAAAATTTGACGAGATAGTTATCCGATCAGTCTAGCAGCGGCATATGAAGATATACGAAATAAGCAAGATGCCAAATAAGGAGGGTGGCGAGTGTACCTCCACGCTCCGGGGGTGGAGAAGACGATCCTGGCCAAAACCGTAACTCCCGGTACAAATAATTACAATAATTACACAAATGAATTCTACTGCCCACTCCACGCAGGGAGGTAAAGGGCTACAGAGGGACCCAGGAGTATCACACTTGGGTTGATGGACGGCTTCTTGGGCAGCTCCGATGGTTCCGGCGCGTTGCTACTCGGGCGGCAGCTTGCTGTCCCGAACTGGTTCTTCTATTTCAGCACTGCACGACTCGGTGAGAAAAATTTCCGCGATCAGCATGGACGTCGGATCGATGCGAAACCAGTGCCATTGAGAAGATAAGTTGGAGATCTACAACCACCTGGTGTTATAAGAATTTTCATGTCTCTGTAGTTTCCTTGGTGGAATATGCAACCGACGGACTGACAGACTCAAAACTGATTGGGCAGAATGGGATCTGCCTGAAAACATGGGTTGACCGATAGTCAAAGGGTGGAATTTGAACTTGAAATTTTTATGGAAGATAGAGGGGAAAGTAATGAACACGAGCATGTTTTTTTTGTAATTTTATGACGTGGTTTGAGAGGGGAAATAGATTTTATAACAGGGGGTAGTCGGATCTGGACAGTAGGAGACAGAACAGATTTTAGATTTTTACAGTGATTTTTTCGATGGGTAAAGAAATTCATACAATCATAAAAAAAATTGTGGAAGATGACTTTGGTGGACAAAAATCTCAGTCCAAATTTCAGATCGATCTGAAATTAGGAAGGGGGTAAAAAGGGCAAAGAGATGGCTTGGTGGAACACTGATCTGTACAGGGACAGATTGTGTAGACCAGGGAAGAATATGGTGGAACGGGGGACAAACGAGGGAGGAATAACCTAGAAATTTTTTTGGAGAGAGAAGATTTTACGGGGAACTCAGCCTCAAAATTTGGGCTTGATCTGATCTCCTGATTGGGAGATAAAAATCAGGAAATAGCTTGTTGTCTAGGGGTGGATAGACATCCGACGGCGAGGCGGTGGTGGTGCGATGGCGGCGGCGGCGGCGGTGCTGAGCGTCTCACTCAGAGAGGGGGTAATTGAGAGGCTTCACACCTTTGAAGATCAGAGCTATCACAGCTCCAAGGGGGAGAGCGGAGAGAGAGGGGTTGCACCCTTGGCCTTGAGCAACAAATGGGATTTTTCTTCATTAATTGCTATGGAATTCACAAAATACATGGGTTATATAGCAATAGAAAAAGGACCAAAACTACCCTCAGATCTAGGTTTAGGGAGGGGTAAACAAGGTATGGGATAATTAATCCCCCATGTGGTCAAATGACCAAAATACAACATGAATAAAATACATTAAGGGGGGGGCGCCCCTTTGAAAATGAGAGGGGAATTTTGATTTTTCTTCCTTCCTTGTCCCCTTGGTCCAAGTCCAATCTTGGACTTTGAACTAGCCCCACATGGGCCCTAGATCCTAGGTGGACCAATGGGAAAGAGAGTGGGGGCCCTGCGGGGCCTACTGGCATTTTACATAGAAACCCAAAGGCCTTTTTGTAAAGAAATCTAAAGATTTCTAATGACTAACCCTTTGACTTGTAATGCCTTACAGTTGCAAACCCAATTAGCCAAGGGTATAAATGCAAACAAAAGGTTGTAAATGCAAAAAAAATAAAATGTTAGTGCTGGGTGTTGATTCCCATCAATTCTCCCCGGGTGGGAAGAACTCGACCCCGTCGAGTAAGGGGTGCGGCTGCTCATGTGGCTCCTGCGGATCTGTCACCGACCAGGTAGCGCGGAGTACGCTCCACTCCAGGTAATCATCACATGCTCATCCCGTATATATTCGATATGCACATGCTGCTGTGGGAATGAGACTAGTGGTGGACACTCCGGGGTGGGGTCACTCTCAAAGGAAGGAGACGGCTCAATGACTCACTAGGAATCACCGTTGAGTCCCTATATGTGACTAGATCCGAGATATTGAGATAGAGCCGATCCCAAATTCCGGCAAGTCTATAACGTACGTATTAGACCCGACTTGTCTCACACTCGAAAGGGACTGACATCGTGAGCTAACATGAGACCGACTATGCGACTTCTAATACGCTCGACACATGTATGTATAGACTCTTGACAAATTGGACAAATAAAGAAAAACACGGACTCACACATGAACCTAAACAAACCTACTGTTAGACCGACCAATACATATGCAATGGTGGACCAGGACGTCCGAATGTGTGCCATGCATACACAAGACGTAACCAAATGTCGGTAGAATCATGGACTCCTAGACATCCCAAAATGCACCATGCATGCAAGGGCTTCCTATTGAACTGGGGAGGTTTGGATGGGCCAGGGGAGTTGAATGCGCCTATTTCATCACCCCTATAAGTATGTATCTCTCGCCAGTGAAAGGGCTTGATGGGTGTAGATGGCCCGGCCCGTGGGGAAGGGGTGTGATAGTGGACTCCCTCGAAGAAGTGGAGTAGATGTGGTGGGTCAATGGGTTCACTAGGGAAGGGGTCGAAGGGATCAAAGAAACTATGACCCCTTGAGATGGGTTCCCTCATGACACGGTCCCAAGTTTGAAACTCTTGAAGGTGTAAATGATCAGCTTCATTCATTGTAATCGGTGGGACGACGGTCATGTGTAGAAGGTATGGTTCCTCCCTTGGAATAAGTGGAATGAAGCTATGTTCGGCTGGCATGGGGAGGAATAAGAGAACCTCCATGGTGACATGACCCACGGTGCACATGGAGGTAATGGACCCCAAGGCTGGATGTGTGAAGCTACGACTATTAGGTTGGTCGAAGCCTCGGGCCAATAAGTGCGTCAACTGTAACTGTCGGTCTAACCCCTTAAGAAGGTCGTCCAATGTATCAACATGGTGACAAGACCGGAATGTGGTATGGAATGAGTTGACTGGCACTAATGGTAGTGTAGGGTCCCTGGATGGATAGCACGGTGGGGCCAAGCCTTTCTTGAGCCAACTAAGTAGTGGCTCGGCAATGAATAGCTTTCCCGTTAGAAACACGGGTGGCTCAAAATGAGGTGGCTCCGAATAAAAATCGAAAGTTAAAGTAGGTGGTAATGGATCTCTAGGGGAAGGGTTCCCCGGCTGGGTTGGGTGAGGTGGCGGGGCAGGAGCATCCTCCCTTGGGGGCTCATGTGGCCGTCCGACCGGCTCGGCACTCTGCTGAGAGGTTGATGCTCACTGAAGGGTAGCATCAAACCTTGACTCGAAAGGCTCAACCTCTAGAGCGACCTGATAAGAATGCTCCAGAGTGGCCATGTCGCGGCAAAGCAATTCAAACTAGTAGTGAAGCCCCAAACCTCTCCGGAACTGAAATGCGATCGTGGTGCTCTTCTCTCCAACTCCACTTCACAACCAGTACTCATCGAAGTCCCTAATGTACTCAGGCACGGACTTGTTGCTTTGGACATGTCTGATCAGGGCTTTCTTTTGCACTGGGACTTGGGCATAGGGGTTGGCCATAGTTGCAAAGAGATGGGAATTGGTTCCCCTAGGAGTGGGCATGCATTGGAACACTTTTTCTTCTTTTTTTTTGTTTTTATGCAAAACTAATGCAAGCACCTAGACACTCTACATGGTGACAAGGGGTAAAATGCGGACTCAAAGACAAACCTATACTCAACCAGTATCCGGTACGTGGCGGAGGTATGATCCGAAGTCCGAACTCACGCAAGTGCGTTACCTTCCCAATAGGCGTAACCTATCGTTCCGGAGACACCTTTTGATATACCGGGTAAAGGGTGAAATGCAACCTAAGACCAACTACCCTAGACTCAACTTAGCTCTGATCCCAATTTGATGCAGGACGGGACACGATCCTTGGACTCTAGCTCACGGACGTCCCTAAGCAAGGGAAACGCGTGGATCTACGCGGTTGAGGAATCGACAATGAGTCTCGGGTATTGGTTTTTCCGCGTGCTCGGATCGAGTCACGGGACGGGTTCCACTCACTCACTCTCACAGCGGTGATAAAAATTTGACGAGCTAGTTATCCGATCACTCTAGCAGCGGCATATGAAGATATACAAAATAAGTAAGATGCAAAATAAGGAGGGTGGCGAGTGTACCTCCACACTCCGGGCGTGGGGAAGACGATCCCGGCCAAGACCGTAACTCTCGGTACAAACAATTACAATAATTACATAAATGAATTCTACTGCCCACTCCACGCAGGGAGATAAAGGGCTATAGAGGGACCCAGGAGTATCGCAATTGGGTTGACGGGCGGCTTCTTGGGTAGCTCCAATGGTTCCGGCGCGCTGCTACTCGGGCGACAGCTTGCTGTCCCGAACTGGTTCTTCAATTTCAACACTACGCGACTTGGCGAGAAAAATTCCTGCGATCAGCACGGACGTCGGATCGACGTAAAATCAGCGCCGTTGCGAAGCTAACTTGGAGATCTACAACCACCTGGTGTTACAGGAATTTTCCTGTCTCTGTAGTTTCCTTGGTAGAATATGCAATCGACAGACTGATAGACTCAAAACTGACCGGGCAGATTGGAATCTGCCTGAAAACATGGGTTGATCGATAGTCAAACGGTGGAATTTGGACTTGAAATTTTTATGGAAGATAAGGGGGAAAGTAAGGAATACGAGGATATTTTTTTTTATAATTTTATGAGGTGGTTTGAGAGGGGAAATAGATTTTATAGCAGGGGGTGGTCGGATCTGGACTATAGGAGATAGAACAGATTTTAGATTTTTGCAGTGATTTTTTCGATGGGTAAAGAAATTCATAAAATCATAAAAAAAATTGTGGAAGATGGCTTTGGTGGAAAGAAATCCCAGTCCAAATTTCAGACCGATCTGAAATTAGGAAGGGGGTGAAAAGGGCAAAGAGATGGCTTGGTGGAACACAGATCTGTACAGGGACAGATTGTGTAGACCAGGGAAGAATATGGTGGAACGGGGGGTAAACGGTGGTGGAAAAACCTAGAAATTTTTTGGAGAGAGGGGATTTCGTGGGGAACTCACCCTCAAATTTGTGCTCGATCTGATCTTCTGATTGGGAGATAAAAATCGGGCAATAGCTTGCTGTCCAGGGATGGACAGACTTCCGACGGCGAGACGGTGGTGGTGCGATGGCGGCTCGTTGGTGGTGGCGGCGGCGGTGCTGAGCGTCTCACTCAGAGAGTTGGTAATTGAGAGGTTTTACACCTCTGAAGATCAGAGCTATCACAGCTCCAAGGGGGAGAGAGGAGAGAGAGGGGCTGCGCCCTTGGCCTTGGAGCAACAAATGGGATTTTTCTTCATTAATTGCTATGGAATTCACAAAATACATGGGTTATATAAAAATGGAAAAAAGACCTAAACTACCCTCAGATCTAGGGTTAGGGAGGGGTAAACAAGGTATGGGATAATTAATCCCCCATGTGGTGAAATGACCAAAATACAACATGAATAAAATACATTAAGGGGGGGGGGGAGGGCGCCCCTTTGAAAATGAGAGGGGAATTTTGATTTTTCTTCCTTCCTTGTCCCCTTGGTCCAAGTCCAATCTTGGACTTTGAACTACCACATGGGCCCTAGATCCTAGGTGGACCAATGGGAAAGAGAGTGGGGGGCCTGCAGGGCCTAATGGCATTTTACATAGAAACCCAAAGGTCTTTTTGTAAAGAAATCCAAAGATTTCTAATGACTAACCCTTTGACTTGTAATGCCTTACAGTTGCAAACCCAATTAGCCAAGGGTATAAATGCAAACAAAAGGTTATAAATGCAAAAAAAATAAAATGTTAGTGCTGGTTGTTGATTCCCATAAATTCTCCCCGGGTGGGAAGAACTCAACCCCGCCGAGTAAGGGGTACGACTGCTCGTATGGCTCCTGCGGATCTGTCACCGACCAGGTAGCGCGGAGTATGCTCCACTCCAAGTAATCGTCACCTGCTCATCCCGTATATATTCGATATGCACATGCTGCTGTGGGAATAAGGCTAGTGGTGGACACTCCGGGGTGGGGTCACTCTCAAAGGAAGAAGATGGCTCAATGACTCACTAGGAATCACCGCTGAGTCCCTATATGTGACTATGATCCGAGATATTGAGGTAGAGCCGATCCCAAATTCCAGCAAGTCTACAACGTACGCATTAGACCCGACTTGCCTCACACTCGAAAGGGACTGACATCGCGAGATGACATGAGACCGACTATGCGACTTCTAATATGCTCGACACATGTTTGTATAGACTCTTGACAAACTGGACAAATAAAGAAAAACACGGACTCACACATGACCATAAACAAACCTACTGTTAGACCGACCCATACATATGCAATGGTGGACCAGGACATCCGAATGTGTGCCATGCATATACAAGATGCAACCAAATGTTGGTAGAATCATGGACTCCTAGACATCCCAAAATGCACCATGCATGTAAGGGCTTCCTATTGAACTGGGGCGGTTTAGGAGGTTTGGATGGGCCAGGGGAGTTGAATGTACCTATCTCATCACCCCTATAAGTATGTATCTCTCGCTAGTGAACGGGCTTGATGGGTGTAGATGGCCCGGCCCGTGGGGAAGGGGTGTGATAGTGGACTCCCTCGAAGAAGTGGAGTAGATCTGGGGGGCAAGGGGTTCACTAGGGAAGGGGTCGAAGAGATCAAAGAAACTGTGACCCCTTGAGATGGGTTCCCTCATGACACGGTCCCAAGTTTGAAACTCTTGAAGGTGTAAATGATCACCTTCATTCATTGTGATCGGTGGGACGACGGTCATGTATAGAAGGTATGGTTCCTCCCTTGGGATAAGTGCAATGAAGCTAGGCTCGGCCGGCATGGGGAGGAATAAGAGAACCTCCGTGGTGACATGACCCATGGTGCACACGGAGGTAATGGACCCCAAGGCTGGATGTGTGAAGCTACGACTATTGGGTTGGTCGAAGCCTCGGGCCAATAAGTGCGTCAACTGCAATTGTCAGTCTAACCCCTTAAGAAGGTCGTCCAATGTATCAACATGGTGATAAGACCAGAATGTGGTATGGAATGAGTTGACTGGCACTAATGGTAGTGTAGGGTCCATGGATGGATAGCACGGTGGGGCCAAGCCTTTCTTGAGCCAACTAAGTAGTGGCTCGACAATGAATAGCTTTCCCGTTAGAAACACGGGTGGCTCTAAATGAGGTGGCTCCGAATAAAGATCGAAAGGTAAAGTAGGTGGCAAAGGAGCTCTAGGGGAAGGTTTGCCTGGCTGGGTTGGGTGAGGTGGCGGGGCAGGAGCATCCTCTCTTAGGGGCTTATGTGGCCGTCTGACTGGCTCAGCACTCTACTGAGAGGTAGATGCTCACTGAAGGGCAACATCAAACCTTGACTCGAAAGGCTCAACCTCTAGAGCGACCTGATAAGAATGCTCTAGAGTGGTCACGCCGCGGCAAAGCAGTTCAAACTAATAGTGAAGCTGCAAACCTCTCCGGAACTGAAATGTGATCGTGGTGCTCTTCTCTCCAACTCCACTTCCCAACCGGTACTCATCGAAGTCCCTAATGTACTCAGACACGGACTTGTTGCTTTGGACGGGTCTGATCGGGGCTTTCTCTTGCATTGGGACTTGGGCGTAGGGGTTGGCCATAGTTGCAAAGAGATGGGAATTGGTTCCCCTAGGAGTGGGCATGCATTGGAATACTTTTTCTTCTTTTTTTTATTTTTATGCAGAACTAATGCAAGCACCTAGACACTCTACATGGTGACAAGGGGTAAAATGCGGACTCGAAGACAAACCTATACTCAACCAGTATCCGGTACATGGCGGAGGTATGATCCGAAGACCAAACTCATGCAAGTGTGATACCCTCCCAATAGGCGTAACCTATCGTTCCGGAGACACCTTTTGATATACCGGGTAAGGGGTGGAATGCAACCTAAGACCGACTACCCTAGACTCAACTTAGCTCTGATACCAATTTGATGCAGGACGGGATGCAAACCTGGGACTCTAGCTCGTGGACGTCCCTAAGCGAGGGAAACACGTGGATCTGCGCGGTTGAGGAACCGACAATGAGTCTCGAGTATCGACTTTTCCGCGTGCTCGGATCGAGTCACAGGACGGGTTCCACTCACTCACTCTCGCAGCGGTGATAAAAATTTGACGAGCTAGTTATCCTATCACTCTAGCAGCGGCATATGAAGATATATGAAATAAGCAAGATGCCAAATAAGGAGGGTGGCGAGTGTACCTCCACGCTCTGGACGTGGGGAAGACGATCCCGGCCAAGACCGTAACTCCCAGTACAAATAATTACAATAATTATAGAAATGAGTTCTACTGCCCACTCCATGCAGGAAGGTAAAGGGCTACAAAGGGACCCGGGAGTATCGCACTTGGGTTGACAGGCGGCTTCTTGGGTAGCTCCGACGGTTCCGGCGTGCTGCTACTCGGGCGGCAGCTTGCTCTCCCGAACTGGTTCTTCTGTTTCAGCACTACGCGACTCGGCGAGAAAAATTCCTACGATCAGCACGGACGTCGGATTGACGCGAAACCAGCGCCGTTGCGAAGCTAACTTGGAGATATACAACCACCTGGTGTTACGGGAATTTTCCTGTCTCTGTAGTTTCCTTGGTGGAATATGCAACCGATAGACTGACAGACTCAAAACTGACTGGGCAGATTGGGATCTATCTGAAAACATGGGTTGACTGATAGTCAAACGGTGGAATTTGGACTTGAATTTTTTTGGTAGATAGAGGGGAAAGTAAGGAACACGAGGATAGTTTTTTTGTAATTTTCTGAGGTGGTTTGAGAGGGGAAATGGATTTTATAACAGGGGGTGGTTAGATCTGGACTGTAGGAGACAGAACAGATTTTGGATTTTTACAGTGATTTTTTGGATGGATAAAGAAATTCATAAAATCATAAAAAAATTTGTGGAAGATGGCTTTGGTGGACAGAAATCCCAGTCCAAAATGGCTTTGCTGGACCTACTGGCATTTTACATAGAAACCCAAAGGCCTTTTTGCAAAGAAACCCAAATATTTCTAATGACTAACCATTTGGCTTATAATGCCTTACAATTGTAAACCCTATTAGTCAAGGGTATAAATGCAAACAAAAGGATGTAAATATAAAAAAATAAAATGTTAGTGCTCGGTGTTGATTCCCATCAGTGTGTTCCTCTGAAACACGCTGCCGTTTTGCTGGGGGTTCTGAAACCCTTTCTGTTCTCTTCCCAGGGTTTTCTTCTTCTTGCATGCTAGAAACCCTGCTTCTCTGAGCCTTGTGATTCATCCCCAGTTCTTTCCTTAAACGGACCACTTCCTTCTGGGTGCCCGCAGATTCAGACTCACGCTCCTCTGTCACCATTTGTTTACCCAGATCCTAGGCAGCTGGAGACGACATTGTGGAATCGGCACAGAAAGGTGAAGGTGTTGGACAACAAGGATATGAACAGCAGGAACAGAGTGTGGGGACCTCTACACGAGGGTTTTGAAAGTAGAGAAGAGAGAGACACAGAGAGGTAAAGATGTCGAAGCGGGAGGGTTTGAACCGGAGACATCGTAGACAGAAATGGAGGAATTACACGAAGGTAAGGTTTTAAATGAAGGGAGAATTAAAAGATTTTTAACTTTACCAATCGTTAGATGAAATTACAATTCTGCCCTTCTCCTTCACACAAACCCTTTCTCAGATAAGTATGAAAAATGTGATTTAAAGGCATTAAATCTTGATTCATGAGAATTCTTAAATTAAATCTATGATGCAAAGATAATGTAGATAAACCAAATTTACTAATGTACTCATTCAACTCACTTACCATTGATCCTACTCAACATTTTCAATAAACATATGTGGTTAGAAAACACCCCTTATATTCAAAATAAACAGTTTAAGAGTTTCTGAATTAAGACAAAGTCAACCATTTTATTCATTTTTTTTATTTTAGCTGAGCACTCTAGTATGATCACACCTTTTTACTCAAGGAGACATGTTTACAAGACACCGGACTCCCTGGTTACTCAGTGTAATCTATTTTCATGCTTCAAACTTATGAACAGAGATAACACATTTCTTCATGACATAATCTCTAGACTTCATTGATCTAGATGATTAGTTTCTCAGAGAATGTGTCATTGCTCTGCCTCTTTCTGAATTTTATTTGATGGCGTATTCTCTGGTGTTATATCAGTTTTAACTCTGAAAACAGTTTAGAGTCAATATAAGAGAATAATTTTCTTCCCATCAATGTTTTATTACTTACGAGTTTCAAACTTCAGGCAGTGAATTAGACCTTTCTATTTTCAAAATGGTTTAAAGACATTGTAAATGCAATTAAGGTTAATCTTTGAACTTCAAGATTAGATTTAATCTCCTTACAGTCAACAGTCTTCATTGTGTGTAAAAACAGGGAATTGTCTCAGGTTCTAGGAGATTTTATTTCATCTAATGATTAGCAAAGCTAAATACACTTTAAGAGATATGTTAGCATAGCAAGAGTGATATAGAAGGGGGGGGATGAATAGATCACTCCCGATTTGAACAACTTCAGCGGAAAATCACTACTTCGAAAATCACCCTACCGAATATAGCTAAACAAAATAGCTAATGCAGTGAGTAACTAAAGCAGAGTAATAAGATGCGATTGGAAGAGGCCGTCCACACACAAGCACATTGCCAAGCAGATAGAGAGCATCAACGATTGCAGCAAACCACGAAGTAGACAAGAGATTTTAAGGTGGTTCGATTGTAGTCCACAATCTACATCCACCCCTCACTCCAACTAGAGTAAGGATTCCACTAGCCAATGCTAGAAACCTGCAGACTCAGTCTGCGAACAATGTGCTGCCACACAGCTTGAATAATCAAAGGAAACAAATCCCTCAACCAAACTCTGCTACCCATAGAGCTTGAAACATGTTCCAGCTACCAGCTAGAGCAGAACCGGAGATAGCTCTCCCTTCCTCCAACCCGGAGGGAACCTGCTAATGACAACCCGTCACTAGCAAAACTAGAGATCTACGATCTCTCTTCCTCTGCAGTCTAGAGGGAAACCGGAGTAACACTCCCTTCCTCCAAACACCGGAGGGTAACAACTCGAGATCAAATATGTGAAGAAATAAAAGGAAAAACAGAAATGTAAACAAGACCAACGATGAACACAAATCGTTTCAGAAAAATCAAATACAAAATGTAGCTTCCGAAGAAGCAAATAGACTCTTCTCTCTCACTCAGACTTTTCTCTCACAGGACTGCTCTCTAATCTTTTCTCTCTATCTTCTTTCTGGAACGTGGAGGCTCTCTCTCTTTTCTTCTTCTGCTCAGGAATTCTGCTCTTAGGCTTTTTCTCCAGTTCCACCATCTCTTCGCAGAGGGCACCTTTTATATGGCTTTCGTCCTGAGTTTCAGGCCTTCACACGAGGGAGTCTCGTTCCCTCCCTTTCCAGAGCATTCTCGGATCACGTGCCAGGTATCATCCTTGGTTCACGTGCCCAATCATTGACCTGTATCACCTGCAGGCTGAGACAAAGAACTGTGATTAGTTAGTTCAGTCAGATACGAATGTATAGACATTAGGATATCAGATTAAGTAAGTGTGTACACTGAGGGAGTGTACAGACTTGTGAGACTTCAAGCAAACTCAGTGTATAGACTTGTGAGACTTCAAGCAAACTCAGTGTATAGACTAGTGAGACTTCAAGCAAACTCAGTGTATAGACTAGCTGAAGAATGCATTAGTACAAAGGATGAAATGTGTGGACTTCTGTGAAGTGTATGAGGCCCTCGAGTGTATAGACTCAGGGATGCCAAATAGGCAAGTGTGACATAGTGTGAGAGTGTATAGAGTTGAGGTTTTTCAGCGAGCTCAGTGTATGGACTTGAAGTGCAACAGTATGCACTGTATGGACTTCAATGTATAGACGATGATGTATCGACTTCGAAGAGAACAATGCTTGAAGGCATCGAATGTGTAGACATTGAAACATCAGTTAAGCAAGTGTTTCAAATGAGAGAGTGTATAGACTTGCAGTTAACAATCGAGTGTATAGGGTTGAAAGCCTAACTATCGAGTGTATAGACTTGTAGGTTAACTGAGTGTACAGACTTCAACAGTTAGCCAACGAGTGTACACACTTCGTTTTGAAGAGGATGCACAATAGAATGAGAGTATGAAAGTTGTGCGATGTACAGACTTGCTCTACCTAAAGCAATGTATAGACTTGAGCCCAAAGCCAATGTATGGACTTGGCGTTTTGAAGCATGCAGGCTGAATAGGCTTGAACACTTACAAGCAGTGTATAGACTTCCTATATGAAGAGCTATGCGATGTAAAGACTTAAACAGACTTCACTCGATGTACAGACTTCAAAGTGCAACGTAGGTAAAAGGCTGCCAATGTACAAACTTTGGTAAAGGCATGAGACGTTCTCAAGACGATGAAGTCTGTACAGACTTTACAGTGAATGGATGCTCAGTGAGATGCAAGTTGAGACGATGCAGTGTACAGACTTTGATGCCCATCAGCGATGTGTAGACTAGCAAGTGAGACGCTTAGTGAGACGGTGAGCAGTGTATACACTAGCCTTTGAGGAACGATGTATAGACTCTGAATCGTGAAAGCAAACTGTATAGACTTGGAGTGTTCGAAGGACCATTGTACAGAGTTGGAATGTTTGAGCCAATGTATAGACTTCTGCAGGGCTGCCAGTGTATGGACTTGTACAGTGCAGCGACTGTACAGACTTTGAGGCCGAAGGCAGTGTGTAGACTTGAGACGCTCGAGGCCACTGTATAGACATGGGGTTCAGCTGAGAATGTATGGACTTTGACGGAGTGAGACAATGTTCAGACTTTGAAGTTACACTGTGGATGTATAGACTTGAATGAGCATGGAGTGTATAGACTTGAAGGTCTGAAGGCGATGTACAGACTTGGAGAGTTGAAGCCGATGTACAGACTTGCAGATGCGAAGCCAATGTACAGACTTTATGATATGAAGCCAATGTACAGACTTGTAGATGTGAAGCCAATGTACAGACTTTATGATATGAAGCCAATGTACAGACTTGCAGATGCGAAGCTGATGTACAGACTTTAAAGGCTATGAACAACAAGGCATGCTGTACAGACTTACTCAATCAAGCCGATGTATAGACTTTGAATGAATTCAACGGAAGAATGTATAGACATGGCCCCTTTCCGGATGTATAGACTTTCAGATAAACATGCTACAGTCCTGTTGTATGGACTTGAATAGAAAGGCCAGTGAATGGACTGACTAAGATGATTAATGTATTGAGGGGTCGACTCATCAGCAAGGAGGGGTCGACCCACCACTGTTCAGACTATGCAGACAGAGTGTAGACAGAATCAAGTAGAGCATATTATCTGACAACCATATGAACTGCACTCATTTACATGATGAAACATGAATTAATCTAGAGATAGAAGATTGATTTATAGTGTGAGACATCATCAAAACCGTAGGGATGCAACAAGATACTCCCCCCGAACAATACACACTAAGACATAATTTACCAAAGATAGTTGAGGGAATGTATGAATGAGTTTAGAAAAGAATTATCAAGAAAAGATTGAAAACACAAGGAATGGCCACAAGAATATGTGAAACACTATTGATAGATTTGCATAAGTCCAATTTCATTCAAATGAGATCACATATAATTTAGAAATAAAACTCTTTATCAGACTAACAGACCACTCAGAATGACTAGCTAATACTTCAATCATCTTGCGCTGATTTTGGCCTTTAACAAGATACCATTCATCAAATAGACATAATAGACTAGCAACATGCAACACTACTTATTCAGTTCAAAAAGACATAGCAGCTCATCAATCCAAAGAAACAGACAGATTTATTCTGATTGCAGAAATAAAAACATCCTCTCTATTTTCTTGTACTAACAACAACAGCATTCATATACTTCATTCAGCTCCCCCTTACATCATGTATGCATTTCAAACCACAACATACGGTCTACCACTCAAGGATATTCCAAATCTTCAGACAATGCCAATTCAGTTTCTTCTTACAGTGAACAACAATAGAAGACATCAGACATTCCTCACATTGTACACAGTTATGCAACTAATTAAAATGCAGATTAACCCTTGGTACATGGCGGAGGTTCAGTCCTCTACGTATGATGTGGGTTTCCAGACAGACATAATATGCCCTTCTCCCAACAGACCATTTGATATACCATAGGGTCATGCATGAGTATGCACTGAATTATGAAAGACTAACATGAAGGATTTCACATGGAATTGCATGAGACAGATCATTAAGATTCATTACCCAAAGCAGGATATCACCAGTTAACATAAAAGAATTTAATCTAGTCACATGCAAAATTCCACAGAAAACATTATTCAGGCAACTGCAGCATATAAACAGAAGAATGGGGTTACTGACCTTGTGTGCCCTGATTTTATTCAACCCCCTTTTATTTGATCCATACGGACACACCTGCAACCAAGCAGTTATTTGAAATATCTTGGACCCCAAGAGTTCTTGGGTCCAGAAGGATTAGTAGCACCCCACATTGGCGCTTTCCAATTATTCCAACCACTCATCCAAAAACACTCAGTGGTAGTGTGACCTTGTTTTCCACAGTTATTACAAATGGGAGGTCTACGCATGAAAACAGAATTATGAATTCTTCTAAATACATGAAGTTTCATGTGAGCAGAATGAAATGCATTATGCAAATTATAGTTATGCATATAATGACTCCTTTTTCCACAATAACAACATGCATCAGAAACACGTCTTTTCATTGGTGTATTTTTAATAGTATGTACATGTTTGCATGCATTTAACTCATCACTTCTTAAAACATTGCAGTCATCTATTACATGCCCTTTCCTACCACAGTAATGACATGTAATCCTTTTATTGTAAGCATGTAATTTTGTGAGAGAATTATTTACAGCATGTGCATTCACCTCTGTGACAGGTTTATTCATTACATGAGCAGAGGTATCAAAAGATTTCATAGGAGAAACATTTTTCTTCTTTTTCTATTTTTCAGGTTTTTTCAGCTTTTTGTTTTGATTTTCAACTTTCTGTGCTGTAAATTGGAAGACAGATGAAGCAGATGGTTTCCCTTGTTCTGAACTCTTTACAAACATAGTAGAAGTCTTATTCCCATCAATTTTCTTATTTATTGGACTGTAGCCCAGTCCCCCTTTCTGAAAATTGACATTTGCTCCAAGAAGCTTATTCAGATTATCTTTGCCTTTGACAAACTTTGACAGTGAATTTTTTTGATCTTGAATTTCAGAATTTAAAGCAACAATGTTAGCTTCATAATTAGACAAATCAGCCTCACATGAAATAACTTTTTGATGCAAGACATCATTCAGGTGTTGACACACGTTTTATGACCAATAAGTTGGGTCATCTCCTTGTTCTATCCATGTGATGCTCCAAGTTGTTCACTCTTCATTGAGTCTCCTTCGTCGGTTTGAAGCTCATTTCATGGGTCTTAGCTCCTTGGTTGAGTGTGGTTCCTGGTGGCTTTTTCATTGGATGAAGCTTAGCAAGCTCTTATCAATTTTGATCCTCATTATTTCTAACAGTCCTCTGCATGGGCGTTACATTCTTCTAACGCATTCGCCCTAGGCCGTTACTTCTTGAAGAGTCCTGAAGTTTGAGGTCTTTGTTTCAATCCTTATCTGTTGGCCTGCCCATTGATTCTAATGGTCTGTCGTGCAGCCGTTACTTCCCTCCAACGCGTCCACTCATGGCCGTTAATTTCATTCAAGAGTCCTATTGTTTTGATCTTCTTCCGTTGATCTTATCTCTTTTTGAGATAAGGTTAAATGTAACGGTATCCCCCTGGCGCGTTATTTTCATGTGGCGATCTGTCGTGTAGCCGTTACATCCAACAGAGAGTCCTGGCAGTTCAGGCCTTTTCTCTGCTACTCCGTGGTCGAGATAAGAGTCTGAATTGATGATTTCTCTTCCAAATCTGATCCTCAGAGCCTTCTGTTTGTTTCTATGGACTCTTGGTGATATTATCTTCAAGGATTTGTTAAGAGTTATCCTCTTTTCTTGCTGGATTATCCTCTGTTCGACCAGAGAATTTGAGGGCCTATAAATAGCACCCTTAACTTCATGGCCCGAGGGAGGAAGATCTGGAATTCGCGTCGAAGTGCTGCCGCATTCTGGAGCCACATCTAACCAAGGAGACTTGTCTTTCACCTCTATCTACTTCACGGTGAAGGGAGTATTCGTTCTATTGAGTTTCAAAGTTCATCATTGCATATTGTGTTCTTCCTCCTCCCTCTCATCATAGGCATTGTCCCTCTCCTTGTTTCCACGTTCTGCATCTGTTTTCATCATCTAAACATCCTTCCTATCTTTTAAAACGCCCAGAGGGGTTAAAAAAACCAAAACTTTCCCGGTACTTCCCTTTCCTTTTGCATGCTCATAACCCTTTTGAGAGTTGATATTACACTTGTTTAAAGGGCTAACCTGTGTTTGTTTTCTTGTGTTTTCACGTTCTTTGGCAGGTTTACAGGTTCACTATGCGAGGCCCAAGTCTTCTGGTCGGCTGGAAGAGTTGGAGTTAAAAGAGTCCATAAGCTATTACTGCAGGTTTTCTGACGGTCTTGTGCAGGCGCGTCAGGCTTCTCTAACGGCTCATCTGGACACCGTCACATTCATGTGACGCATGGGGTCTGGACCGTTACATTCGGTTGATCTGCAGATTTCACTGGTTTTTTCTCTCCCGTGGGCGGGTGCTTCATCCACCTATTTTCAAGGTATTTTCAAGTCTCTGGCTTGTGTTTACTTTGGTGGCGATCACGTTCTTTCTTAGTATTGGGCATTAGCTTTCTCTCCATCTTATATCTCTTATTTCCTTTATTTGCTCCACCCTTGTGGTGTGTTTTTATTTGCTCTTGCTCCACGCCCCGGCGTGTGTTTTTCTTTATTCCCTTAGTTTAGCTTGATGATTGAGATAGCATGCCCATGCTAGAGCTTGTTCTGGTTGCCTAGGTTCATGGTTCACATGTCCTTGGGTTGATTGAGATCTTTGATTTTTGCTTATCATCTTTATTACACATCAAAACAAAAAGAAGAAGAGAAGCAAAACAAATCAACAGATAATTTTTTGGCGATCACGGTGGATCAACTTGTGCCAATCGTGTCTTGATCGCTGTTTAAACCTGCCATAATTTCCTTGTTTAGTTTCCTCGAATTTCCCTCTTACTTCCTCTTGTTTCTGGTTCTCTGGGTAGTCTGACGGCCCTCTGTCCCTGCGTCACTCCACTTTGACGCAGGGTCTTTAGACCGTTACACTCCTCATCCTGCTGTTTGGGCTTTTCACGGATTTCCCTTCTATTTCTGGTTTGTTTTTGGCTCTCTGGCTCATACGACGGTCCTGGGTCCCTGCGTTATATTGCTTCTGGCGGTCTGGCTTCTGACCGTTATATATTTCTGACGCAGGTCTTCTAGACCGTTACACTCCAGACAGGTACGCATCCCGAGGTGCATTCTATTTTTGCAATTTTTGCTGTGATATTCTTGCTTGGGTGTTATCTGACTTCCTCCTTGGTTGGTTTACATACTTACATCGTTGTGTGCATAATTGTTTGCTAGATCCAAGGTTAGAATTTGCATGCACTCCGGTGCACATAGGTTCATTCATACTTTCATGCATTAGATTGTATTTTCCTACCTTGGTGTGCGGACCTCTCGTCTCCATATTCCTTAGGGCCGACTAGGAAATCACACCAGGGACCTCCAGAAGTCCCAGCGAGCTGTGGATTCCCACACGGACGCCGGGCCGGTTGTACCTTTCCCACCCCGTGTCTAGGGTTGCATAAGTGAAGGAGTGATCACACTTAGAGTCAAATCAAGCTTTACACCTTCTCCTATCAGGAACCTATTGTTGAGAGCTCACATCAATCAAGCCACTAAAGTTCCAAAGGAGAAATCATAAAAATCTTGTCGCATCATCTTAAACAACTTGGTTGACTTGGAGTGTTTTCATTTCTTGTCACTTACATCTTTGTTAGAAATCATCTAAGTTTGGTTACTCATTGTGTGGTTGTTTGTGTTGTTTGCATCTTGTCAAGGTTGTTCGTTGCATGTGGAGTTGTTTTCGTCCGTTGGAAGCACCTCCTAGAGTCAATTCCTTCTCCATGTTCTACTCAAATCCGCTTTTCGAACCCACCATGGCTTCTTTCAATCCTCCCCGTTCCCAAGAGGATTCCCTTCCTCAAGGACTTCTGGAAAACCCTGCTAGGGTTACCTCATTCTCTTCTGGAGAGGGGACAGCCCCTCTTCCGTCCTCCACCCCCATGGAAGGTGGTCAAGCGACCCCTTCCTTCACTACTCCTTCTGCGGGCTCCATTCTCTAGATGATGGCCCAATTGGATCCGGCCCAACTCCAAACTATCTATCAGGCCATGCAAGGATCCAATATCTCCCCTCCCACGATTATGCAGGGTCAATCCAATCCTTCCATCCAGCTAACTCTAATTAATCTTACTTCGGTCCAACCCCGGACCATCACGTTCACTGGCATGGAGACGGGCCAATCTTCTACTTCGGCCCAGCAATCTTTTGACAAGGGGAAGTCTCCTATCCCTTCTTTCGTTCACGTGGATCATCACATGTCTAACCCAATGGTTCCACAGGTCCTTATGGGCCCCTCCGACTTCCTGCGCCCTCAGTCAGGGGTTGTCCAAGCCCACTCCAATCTGGGTCAAGTTCAGGCCCAATATCCTTCTTATGGGCCCCCTACTTCGGCCATTTATCCTTCTGCTCCTGCTTATGGGCTCCCACCTTCTGCCACAATCCACCCTTCTGCTCCCCAACTTCAGCCATCATCTCTCACTACCCCTGCTCCATCCAGAGAGCAGGAACTACTTGATAAATGGGCCACCATGCAACAGCAACTCAATTTCCTCCAAAAGCGGGTTGGCCCACAATCCTTGGCAGATGTTTCGGTTCCTAGCTTTCAGAACATCCGGTTCCCTCCGCAATCCGAGCTCCCCAACTATCGCAAATATGACGGGAACGGCAATCCCTTTATTCACATGAGGGATTTCTTGTATGAATCGGCTCAATTCCAATATGATGATCGCCTTATGGCGTATTTATTCCGTCGATCATTGGACAGCGTTGCACTGGAATGGTTCTATTCTCTGCCATTGGAAGAAGCCGAGAGCTTTAAGGTAGTGAAAGATAAGTTCATTCAGCGGTTTCAAGATAGGGTCGGCCCGGAATATTCGTTCACAGATTTGGTGGCCGAAAAGATGAAACCGGATAAGGAGTTTGCTACTTACGCAGATAGGTGGAGGCAAATGGCCGCTAGAGTGCCCGACCATATTCCGGAGGAAGAGAAGGTCAAGTTACTTATTTCCAATGCTACTCCGACCTTCCGAAATATTCTGGCCATGAATGACATAGCCAACATGCACCAACTCTACAGCAGGGCGCGGTTCATCCAGACTCAGTTAAAGGATTCTCCCATTCACTCGCTCTTCGAGAATCAAAAGCCCAAGTACCACAAGAAACCTCAAGGGCCGATCACCGAGGGGGTCCAAACAAACGAGCAAGTTCAAGCCGTTGCCTTTCCGTTCCAAGCCGCACCCTTCCGCTTCCCTCAAAATCCCCGCACTCCACAGAATCCCGCTCCCTAAAACTTCCAAGTCACTCCACAAAACCCTCCGCCCACCTTCACCATTCCGCAAAATACCTTCACCGCTCCACAGGAACCACCACCCCCTCCGCAATACCACAATGTCCCTCCACCCAACGGCTACAACAACAACCCTAACAACAAGCGCCCGACTCCTAAAAGAGCTCAGTACCCACCCTTGCCAGAAACACTCACAGACATCTTTTCATCCCTCATGTCGGTGAATGCCATACAGCTCCCTCCGGAATGGCCCAAATGGAATCCGGCCGTTGATCAGACGAAGTATTGTATGTTCCACAGGCAACCGGGACATACCATTGAAGGGTGTTTCCAATTCCGGGACCTAGTATATGATCTTCATGAAGGACAGAGGATAGATTGGGCCGAAATGCACCGGGCCATCACATAAATCAAAGAGAAGAGAAGGCAGCCGCCGAGGCAGCAAGTACAGCAGCAACAGGTACCGCAGCCACAGCAGCAGCAGCAACAGCAGCCGGTGCAAGACCTGGGGATTCATCAAAACCCAATGCCAAACCATCCTCCTGCTCCGCAGCCTCCGCCGCCGGCACCAGCTCAGGTCAATGTCGTCCAACCCCCGGCTCCTAACCTCGGGTGGTCCTTTGACGATGATAACTCCACGCCGCAGGTCATGGACTTTCACCACAACTACCATAATCCTCCCGCTTCCCCTATCCTTATACCTACACACCAAACTCCTCCTCCACTCGTCCTCCCATTTACCCCTATTCTATCACACGCACCATCACCCGCGCCTCCGTCGCACTCACCATTGCTCACATCCGCTACCATCACCCCGTCCCCGCTCGCGCTTACATCTACTACCGCCATACCTCCGTCTAACCCTCCACTCATCACACCTCCGTCCACTTTTATATCCCCACTTCCACTCGCACCCACTGCCACTAACCCCTCGCCTATCATCCTTTCCACCACACCCTCTTCCGCACCGCTCATCCATCCCACTGGGCCTACTAAATCACTTGTCCTAAGCCCATCTGAGGCCGCGGCAGCTTATAACTTCGCCCTACGGAGCGGGCGCATGTTCCACCGAAACTATCCTTCCACTTCCAACCCCCAGTCTTCCCAACCGGCGGCTGAACAAGAAGCGGCCGAGCCACTACCGGGGACCCAATATGATCTATTACATCATTTGGATAGGGTGCCCGCCAAGATATCTGTGCTGGAACTGATTAAGAGATCTACCCTTCACCAAGATGCATTAAGAGACTTTCTTCAAAAGGTGATGGTTAGTGAAGACATGGCAGTTGATAGCTTACCTACCGCATTGGCAACAATCTCCAAGGGGCCAGCCATTACTTTCTCTGAAATCGAGCTAGCACCACCAGAAGCTCGGCAAATGCCGCTGTGCATTACTATCATTCTGAACAAAGTCAGCATCGATGCGGCGTTAGTTGACACAGGAGCATCTATCAACATATGCCCGCTCAGCACTCTAAGGGCTTGTAATCTGTCAGAAGAACTTCTACGCCCAACTCCCACTACCATAGCTGCTTATGACAACTCTCGGCGGGCATGTCACGGGATTGTCACCATTCAAGCTGAGCTTGGGCCCCTTACTATGCCCGTGGAATTTTATGTGTTGGACATTGACCCTATGTTCAAGGCTATCTTGGGTCATCCGTGGATCGATACCCTCAGCACCGTACCCTCTACTGCACATCAATGCATCAAATTCCCTTTCCAAGGGAGGGTCATCAAAGTCAAAAGCTTATCCACGGTCCAATCAGTGAAGGCTATTTCAGAGAAAGTTCTTCCCACATTGTGGCCAAGCAGTCGGCTCGTTATGTCAGTGCTAGATCTTGACTTTCCTTGGGCTTACACACCTCGCAAGCCCGTCACCGCAGCAGTTGACATCAAGGTGAAGCCTCAGATCCGAGATTCCAAGGGCTGGGACATTATACTGAAGCTAGGCTACCAACCGGGGAGAGGCCTCGGTGCTCAATTGCAGGGACAAACTAAGCCCATTCCTAAGGGCAGGAAAATGAATAGAAGAGGTCTCGGCTACCGAGAGACTGCATTATCTATGATGGGTGATTCTGGGCCACTCACCTGGGACTACCGTCAACACTTTGTTCGAGGGCCTCTCCAGCCTGGCACATTAACTCCACGGCCAGCTCCGCCAAGGGAAGATACAGTCTGTCCGATTGCCAGTCCACCCCCAGTGCTAAGGGGGCCAGTTCATGATGTGATTGACTATGGTCCAGCCCTTCAGGGGCTATTTCATGAAGAAGACTGCCAGCAGCAGCAAGAGGTTTGGCTTGTTCAGTGGAGGCCGAAGAATCAGCCGGCTCAGCATCTGCGGAAGGAGGAGAGCTTGCCGATTATCTTTTCTTGGTCTCCCTCCCGCTTTCAATCTCTCCTACAGTAGAGAGAATTCTTACCCCGTCTTCCTCCCATCATGGTAAATCCATCCTTCATCCATCCACCTGAAATTCTCTTTGTTCCCTGTGCTTGCGGGCATTGCCCGCCCATTGATCTATCCACTCTATTCACTCCTCCTCCCCCCAACGCCCAACTCCACGAGATGTGGTTCTCGTCTTCCGATCCTTTCTTCGATTGCATCTTCCCCGAGTTGTTCCCCATGCAGCTCCCGCCTCCTCCATCTTGTTGGGTAGTCTCCACGGATCTCCAAAAAAAAACGTCAAATTCAAAACGGAGATTTCAGTGGAAGATTATGCTACCTTGTCTCCATCCTCCTCCTAGGGGCACGAGTCCCCTGCTCCTTCCCTTCCACTAGGTCTTCTTCCTCCTAGGTTAGGATTAGGGTCTATCGAGTCTAGGGAAGTATAGTCAGTTAGGTCTAGAGAAGTAGGGTCTTGTTCTAGGTCGTCCAACCCTTCCTCCTCTGAGTCGCGCCCGCTTGCGCGTCCTCCCAAATCCGTCCCTGATAGGTTCTTGCAAGATCTAGCTCAGTGTTGTCATGCCCTTTTGAAGTGTCCAGAATTTGTTGCTACGGCAATTATGATTGAAGATGAAGAAGAAATAGAAGGGATGTGGAGCGATGACGGACTCGGCGTCTATGAAATCCTGGATGAAAAAGATCCGATCAATGAGGACAGCGACGTAGATGACACTGCCGATTTATATGCACAAGGACTTAAGAAATTCGACGAGCCATCGTCGGCAGTGGATGAACCTATGAAATAAATCAACTTGGGAACTGAAGAAGACCCAAGGCCCATCATTATTGCCGCTAATCTCCCTCCACAAGTAGAAGAAGATTTAATTAAGGTTCTGAGGGAGTATAGCGATTCCTTCGCCTGGTCTTATGAGGACATGCCAGGTCTTGACTGTAGATGTGGAAAATATGTAGCGTGGCGTCACAAGTCACATAGGCAAGCATATGTGCATAAGTGATAACATAATGTGCATATCAAGTGAACATCATGAACATGTGACTATGTAAACATGGTAGCATGATCATACAACAAGACAAAAGTGATAAAAGATGTAAAAGAATGCCGTGATCGCCACTAAGGAATGACAACGCCAAAAGAATATAAAATACTAAGTGCGTTGTGTACCTTGGAAAAAGAGGATGATCACGCTCAATATCAAGATGCGGGGACTATGTGGATTACCTCTCCTTGCCTTCTAGCCGGCTAGAAGGTAAGGGCCTCACTTTCCATGCTTTCCTGCGAAACAAACACAAAACAAGAGGCAAAACCCATTAGAAAATGCTAAGTGTAGAAATCTGCCCAAGTGCATAAAGTAGCATGAAAGATTGAGGGCAAACTTACCGGGGGAGGGTTTTTAACCCCTATGGAAGGGTGCAAACAATAGGTGTGTATATTGTGATGAGATTAACATGAAGAAATTGATTTAATATGCCATGATGAACATAGATAAACAAGATGCAAAAGTGCATGCCACAAGAAAAACTGTGCAAACAGTGTAAAGTGGGTGCAAAGACTGATGCAAACAGTAAGACAAACGATGTCCAAATGAAAATAAATTTGAGATGACATAAGACTTGAGTGTTGTAAAGAAGTAGGAACAAGGATCACTCAAAAAGGAAGTCGGGACAGAAATTTATGACACCGGAGATTTGGGAAAAAATATGGACTGTGCAGAAAATTCAGAACAGTGCACAAAATGGACTCAAAGAATGATGAATATCTCACAAGATAGAACACCAAAAGAGGAAAGAGTGGATGATATGGAAAGGTGGGAGTGTTGTGGTGAAACTAGGGTAGAAAGGAGAGTTTAAAATGGGGAAGAGACCAGTGAAAAATGGGGTGGAAAACACAAGAAAATAGAGCGGTGCAGAACATGGGAGAAAAATGACTAAGTATAAAAATGGAATGATCAAGCAAAACTCATGGACAAAATATGCATGAAGATGACAAGGTAATGAGCCCAAAACCAAGGAACACAAAGATTATACTTCCCTCTAGAGCCTGGAGTTGAAAGGGAGGATAAAGAGTACCCCACGGCCTCGCACCGGCGACTCAAACATGCCCCCGTCGCAAGAAATCTGAGTTTCAACAAAGTGCAGAACAGTGTGGTGAAACCACAAAAGTAGGGGCTTGGAAAAGGGGGAAAAGATATGAGAAATAAGGAAAACATATAATCCACGTGAAGCTAATACTCCCCTCTTCAAGATGGAGTTGAGGGAGGACGAAAAGGATGAAGCATGACTCCGCACCGACTTGATGAACAGGCCCCCGTCGCGAAGTTGTAGCAGAAAATCAGCAAACTGTGATGATTTGCCAAAAGTAGGGGCGAAGTTAAGAGGGCAAACGATAATGAAATGGAGCAAATAAGGAACCAAAACGAAGCTTATACTTCCCTCTTCAGGCTAGGGTCGAAGGAGGATGAAGAAAATTTGGCATGGCTTCGCTGTCGCCTTGAAAACACGCCCCCCGTCGCACAGGAAATCTGGGCAGGTTTATATAGAAAAAGTGGTAAAACCCCCAACTTTCTCTCACGATTTCAGAAGATAGAGTCCACCAAATCTCGAGATCTCTGGATCATTCTCGAGATAATAGTCAAGATAAGGCGTAGGAACAAACGGGACTCTTTTTGGTTGAAGATTGTGGAAGTTATGGCTCTTGGAAGAAGCCTCTGGAACCTAATCTGCAGGGTTTTTTGGTTGCACGAAAAGCTGAAAAACCTGATATTGCGGCCACGATTCCAGGAGATATAGCCCATCAAATTTTGATTTCCATGAACCAAATTAAAGATAATACAAAGGGCTAGAAGTAGGAAAAAACGGGGATCCATTTGGATAAATATTCTAGAAGCTATGGCCGCCGCAAGATAGCCACATCGCGCAGGTTCGTGGAGATAGAGTCCAGAGCAGGCTGGACTCTTATTGGATAAACGGTCGGACGACTGACCGTTAAGGGTTAAACGGTCGTCAACCGACCGTTTACAACAATGAACGGCCATTAACACGACCGTTTAAGGTAGACTTTGTGTGACTTTGGAAATTGGATTATATCTCCCAAACGGTGCAGAATTAGCAAAAGTGGTAGAAGACAAAATTATAGATAACTCAAAAATGAACAACATTTATGAAGAAAGTAAGATGAGAAAATGATCGGAAGAGAGAGAAAGTGGGGCTAGAACAGAGAGAAAGAATATCGGGACATAGGTGAACAATGCAGTCTGCCAAAAAATTGTAAATAACTTGAAATCGGTGCAGAATTGGCCAAAGACGTAGAAGAAGAAATTGTAGGGATTTGAAATATGAACAACTTTGGTGAAGGACACATTTTGAAAAGAGGAAAGGAAGGGGGTGAAAAAGGACCATTTTCAAGACTACGCAACGAAAGGGGGCTGAATGCTTGAGGGAAGCCGGCCTAAATGGGCCGTAAGGTGACTTTGAAGGCCGGAAGGTGACAAGATAGGCTCCAGGGCTCTATGAAATAATGATCTCCAAGGTTCAAAGGGAATGGAATAATGAAATGGGCTTAAAATCCATCCAAGAAAGGCTCGAAAATAATGGGTAATTCGGGGCATCAAAATTATGAATAAGAGAAATGACTCAACTCGTGGGCTAAAAACGGGTGTCAACATTGACCCCTCTTTAGTGGAACATCGACTCGTGCTTAAACCAGGGGCAACACCTGTGGAACAACGGTCGAGGAGATTTCACCCCCACATGACCTTAAGGATTAAGGAAGAGGTCGACAAATTGTATAAGGCCAGATTCATTAGAGTTGTTCTATATCCTCAGTGGGTGGCGAACATAGTCCCTGTTATCAAGAAGGATGGAAAGGTGCATATCTGCATCGATTTCAGGGATCTCAACAAAGCATGTCCAAAATATGATTTCCGGCTGCCTCACATCGACGTCTTGGTCGATAGCACCGCCGGGTACGAATCTCTGTCATTTATGGACGGTTACTCAGGCTATAATCAGATCCGTCTCGCTCCGATGATCAAGAGAAAACCTCCTTCACCACGCCCTGGGGCACGTACTATTATGTGGTTATGCCGTTTGGTTTGAAGAACGCATGTGCCACCTATCAAAGGGCAATGATGGCCATCTTCCACGACATGATGCATATCTATATGGAAGCCTACGTGGATGACATTCTGGTGAAGTCAAGAACCAAAGAAGAACACCCCTCTATTCTGGCTAAGGTGCTGCAAAGAGCACGGGAGTACAAGCTCAAAATGAATCCAAAGAAGTGCGTATTTGGAGTCTCTTCAGGGAAGCTGTTAGGTTTCATAGTGAGAAAACGGGGGATCCAGATTGATCCTAACAAAGCACAGGTTGTCATGGACATGCCTCCGCCTAAGAACATTACGGAACTTCGAGGACTGATTGGTCGATTGCAATTCATTAGAAGATTCATATCCCAACATTCTCAAAGGTGCCGTCCGTTTTATGAATTGCTTAAGGCGGGGGTCAAGTTTGAATGGAATCAAGACTGTCAGAAGGCCTACGATGACTTAAAGGAATATCTATCCAATCCCTCAGTTTTGTAACCTCCTGTCCCTGGGAAACCCCTGATCCTATACATCTCGGTTATTGAGGACTCCCTAGGGGCGGTCTTAGCACAAGTAGATGATGAAGGGAAAGAGCGGGCTGCGTATTACTTATCTCGGTTGTTTAACCCAGCTGAGTCCAGATACACCGCTATGGAGAAGACTTGTGCCGCCTTAGTGTGGATAGCTCAGAAGCTTAAACATTACTTCCTTGCCCACCCAGTTAGGTTGATCTCTAGAATGGATCCGATTCGCTATCTCTTAGAAAAGCCTGTCCTTTCTAGTAGGTTAGCTCGCTGGCAGAGCTTCCTCTCCCAATTCGATATCACATTCGTCGTTCAGAAGGCGGTCAAAGGATACGCCATCGCTGAGCATCTTGCCCATCTTCCTATTCCTCACACCGACTCTATTCAGGACAATTTCCCTTATGAGCATCTCTCTGCTGTCTCTCATCATCCCTTTTGGTCTTTGCACTTCGATGGAGCACTCAATTCCCAAGGCCGAGGGATCGACGCTGTTCTGCTCACTCCAGAGGGAGTGACTATTCCTTTTACTTATCAACTGCGATTTCCTGCTACCAACAACATCGCTGAGTATGAAGCTCTCCTAGCTGGACTGAAGCATGCCTATCTCCTAGGTGCGCGCTATTTGAATATCATGGGAGACTCTCAGCTCGTCCTACGGCAAGTTCTATCCACTTACCGCACTCGTGACCCCAAACTCAAGCCTTATCAAGATTTGGTCACGTTCCTTGCTAGGCAATTCCGTAAGTTGATCTATATCCATACTCCTCGCTCTCAGAATATTCTAGCCGATGCTCTAGCATCTCTTGCTTCCTCTCTATCTTTCCCTCTCAGTCGGAACATTGAGACTATCGTCGTTCAGAGATTGGACGCACCCTCCCTTCAGGATCCTTGGTTCATCAACCTTAGGAAGGCTATAGAGGCGAGGGCTGAGAAGGAAGATCTAAAGGAAGTATCTTTAATAGAGCTAGAAGAGATTCTGGATGAAGAAGAATTACCTTGGTATCACAAAATCGAGTTGTTTTGCAAAGAAGGATCATTCCCAGAAGGGGCAAACGCCGAGCAGCGCAAGTCAATAAGAAGAGCCACCTCAAGGTACACTATTGTTGCAGGAGAACTATACAGGCGCGCTACTAATGGAATGTTCATGAGATGCTTAGATGATGATGAGACTTGGAAAGTGGCTGAAGTAGCCCATTCTAGTGAGTGTGGAGGTCATGTCAATGGCCAGGCTCTAGCGAAGAAGATCCTTAGGTAGGGCTACTACTGGCCCACTCTAGAGGAAGATTGCTCCCTCTATGTCCGGAGGTGTCTTAAGTGCCAACTCCATGCCGATAAGATCCATGCTCCAGCTTCATATCTCCATCCTCTCTCTGCTCCTTGGCCATTCTCTATGTGGGCTTTCGACGTTGTCGGCCCGCTCGGTGATCCTAATTCTCAGATCACGTAGAAATCATTTATCCTTACCGCCACTGAGTACTTCACCAAATGGTCCGAAGCCGAGGCGTACGCAGATATCAAAGCTTCAACGGTGTGTCGCTTTATCATGAAGAATATCATCTCGCGGTTCGGAATGCCAAGCAGTATCATCACCGACAACGGACCCCAGTTTGTCTCCCAAGAGCTCAAGGACCTATGTAAGAAGTTCAATATTGCAGTGCATCATTCATCTCCATATAACCCTCAAGGCAACGGTTAAGCCGAGGCCACTAATAAAACCCTTCTTAAAATCATCAAGAAAACATGCGAATCTCATAAGTTTTCCGATTGGCCAGAAAGATTAGTGGAAGCTCTGTGGGCTTACCGCACCTCCGTCCGTACTCCCACGGGACAAACTCCCTATGCTCTTACCTACGGGATGGAGGCGGTGCTCCCATATGAGATCTAGATCCCTTCCCTTAGAGTGCAGCTCGATAAGGAACTTAATCTCGATGAACGTCGAGAGGCGTTGCTCGTCCAGTTAGAACTCTTGGATGAGAAGAGGATGAATGAGGCCGATCACGTATCCGTTTATCAAAAGAGAGTTTCGCGTTATTTTCAAAAGAAGGTAATTGAACGTAAATTTTAAAAAGGTGATATGGTTCTGAAACGTAAATTCATTCGGTCTGCAGGACCTAGATCTAAATTGCAACCTAACTAGGAAGGGCCGTTTGTCGTAAAAGAGGCTTATCCAGGAAATGCTTATCGCTTAGTGAACGCGGAAGGTGAGGAGCTCTCTCACCCGTGGAATGGGTTGTACCTTAAGCGGTTCTTTTCTTAAGAGTCTAATCCGTGCCACCCCGGCAGCAAGATGTTCCTCCATTTCTCTAAAAGGGTCCCGAGTAAGGCAACCACACACTACGCAACATCCCTGGTCAGGTTTCCCGCTTTAAAAGACACCGTTTCTCCTCAGCCATGCTTTGGGGGAAAGTCGAAGTCCCTGTTCGTTTCTTCCTTCGGCTGAATCCAGGGGCAAGAGGTGAATAAGGAGGCGACAACCAATCCAGGCACCTTAACAAGAGGAGGTCTCAAATAGGGACAGTCTGTTATGACCTGACGCCACAGAAAAAAGAAAGAAAACAAAGCAAGGGAGCAATCTCTATGACAAAATCAAAAGCATCATCTCAAAGGTCTATCGATTATAAAAAGGCTCCATGAAGGGCAAGAGAAGAATCTAGGCTTGACAAGAGTGGCAGTACAGTTCCCCGCGGGACGAATGAGCCCGGTCGCATGCATGCCTAGAGTGGACAAAGGTTCGATGACGGACACAAAGCCCCGGCGCAACAGACCAAATATCCAATGGGTTGTCTGGAAAGGAACTCAAGTCCTAAAAGCTTCTAAGTCTGGCCTAAGCTTACCCCCGTGTTCTATTTTCCTTTTTCAGGATTGAAACTAGTACCCTGGGTATGGCCCTGGTAGAAACACCGTCATGAAAATATGGGCCTTGGTCAGGGTTTGTCACCTCATTGCACGCCAACCTCGGGACTCTTAATACGATGCGGAGGGCTCACGTTGCTAAGGGAAAGCACTGGTTTTCAAAATCCAAAAACAACGTATATTTCAAAATCCAAAAACAACATATATTTCAAAAATCCAAAAACAACATATATTTCAAAATCCAAAAACATCATATATTTCAAAAATCCAAAAACATCATATATTTTGAAATCAAAAAACATCAAATATTTCCAAAACTTACAAAAATTCGAATATTTTCCCAAAATCCAAAAATACCATCATATGCATCGCATGCATCGCATTAGTTCTATTATGTTTTTTCCCGCCTATTTACTAAGGCTCCACCCCTTGACCAAATATCAAGAAACAGTTGTTATTTAACTTGCTTCGGGGCAAGGAGTTGAGTCTAAGAACAGATCTAACTTGTTCCATGTTTAAGTGTGTGCAGAACACAGGACCAATAACAAAGCTGAAATCTCATAACTATGCAGGTTCAAGAATGTGACGCGCCAGGTACAGGCCGCCACACTCATATAACGGTCTTTGATTAAACCGTTACTTTCCTTCAGAACGTTGGCTTTGATTCTCTTAGCAGCTCTCTCCCTAACGGCCTGGGGAACGACCGTTATTCTTCCCAACGGTCCATCGTTGGACCGTTACTTCCTCCAGAGAATTTAGTTCTCAGAGCATACACTCTAACGGCCTATCTCCCCACCGTTATATCCTTCTAACGGCCCTGATCCGATCCGTTACATGCTCCGGAGGCTCCGTTGTTCAGATCATTCTAGCCAAGACAAGCCACAACTCGTGTCCACTCAACTAAGGTAATCCCATCTTATTCAAATGAACTTAATGCAACACAAGATTGATAAAATTCCAACTCTGATTGTCAATTACATCGTTCAAAAGGAAAATCAAGCTACATTCAGTTTCTTATCCGCAAGAGGGCGGATCTTCCTCAACTCTTTCGCGTAGCCACGGCGCGCTTCGTCGTTCTCTTCCACTTTTTCTTGCCATGAACGCACCTTGCTGATCTCCCACATGGTCAGCGCGTTCCGGACTGCTCTCTCATCTTCCTCGGTCCCCATCTTCCTAGGTAGAAGGGGAGGGTAGTGTGATAGTGCAGGAACTTCAATTCGAGGTAGTCCGATCTGAAGATGGCACCGGTGCGGGTTGTAGATCACCATGGTAGTATTTCCCACTAGCAGGAGGTCCAGGCCTTGACGCCGCGGTATTCTAAGAAGAGTGCTCCGAAGGATTCTTGGTCGCATGATGAACTTGTCTATTGGAAAGGTGTTGAAGAAGAGGCGCCATTCATCCCGAGTTTTCTTGTCCGTCGTCTTGCATTCAACCTGTGAAGAAAATCTAAATGCCCCTCCAATGAAGAAGAGAGGGTGGCTCCCGAAGATCCGGCTAGCAGAAGTTATGTCTTCCTTTGGTTGGAATTTGATTCTCACTCCCATCCAACACTCAAGGAGTATCATGGAACCGAATAAGGGTCCTCCAAGGCAAGCTGAGCTTAGTCCTTCATAGAGGTATGAGAGGATCGCTTGAGAGATGGACATTCCCCGCCACAACCCACTAATAATGCTAAGATTTTGGGTATCTAAAAGGTGGTCGGTAGTAGTGAAAAGAAAGACTCCACATAAGCAAACCACCACCGCCTTGGCTATTGCTTCATGTCTCTCCCACTTGTTCTTGCAATGAGAGACTATCCACTGTGCCAAGGGTATCAAGTGAATGTGGTGTGGGCTGATCATGGTCCTCACGTCCTTTGGATTATGAATGAAATCACTCAAGATCAAGGACGGGTCAATAGGCTCAACCGTGTAGCAAACTAGGTCTTCATCCCCCGCCTTAGTCTTAGGAAGGGCTAGGTAGGTTTCTACCTCCTCTAATAGGACTGTTGCTTCAAAGGAAGGGAAGATGAAGGTGTGTGTTTGTGGATGCCACAATTCTACGAGGCCTGAAATACTAGGCCAATCTAATGTCAATTTCTGGAAATTCTTGCCTAAGACCAAGAGAGGTTGAAGGTGCCACGCTTTAAGAATTGATGTAACCTCTAAAGGGAGTGCCTTTACCATGGGTGCCACCCACTTCAGATTAGAATAGCATCTTGGACCGGGAAGGGGCTAAGAAGAAAAAAAAAGAAAATCATGAGGAAGAAGATGAAGTGCAGAAATTTCTGAACTTGGTTAAGTTATGGAAGCTTACCACTCTTTGAGCATTAGAGCTTAGATGCTTGGGAATTGAGGTTAGCCTTTGTAGCTCTCCATACTCTTTTCTTGTAGCTTTGGGTCCAGTGTGGACTCTCTCCTCCATAGCCATCACCTCGAAGCTTCTCTTCATCTTGTTTCCTGCCCTTAGGAGGAGTTTTTCAGCCTTCTAGCAGAGAATTCAGAAAGATACGAATTTGGCTAGGTTTTCAAGTTTTAAAGGTTTGGTTTTGGCTTTAAAGTGATAAGATTCAGATTGGAAGGCGTTATATTAAGTTTGGGAGAAGTCTAGAACGGATCAAGGGCTTCTTATCTCGGGTTTTGCCCCTTACGGCTCAATCCGTCTCGGAGTACAATTCATGATATAACGGTTTGTCGTCGGACCGTTACTTGACTATGACGCGTCAGCTCTGGGCCGTCACATTTCCTGTGAGTTTAAATTTAGTCCAACCTTGTTCTGTCAATCTTAACGGTCTAGCATCAGACCGTTATATTCTTGTGACGCGTTCTCGCTGAGCCGTTACATTCTCTGCTGATCAGTTTTGACTTCTTCTTGGTCAATCATGCTCAATGGTCTTGCTCATGACCGTTATCTATCTCCGACGCACTATGCGTGGACCGTCACATTCCCTGCACATTTTGTTAAGTCTATACATCCCATTCATCATCCTAGTATATACATCATTTTTAAGTCTATACAGCATTTTGTTAAGTCTACACATTGTGTTGAAGTCTATACAGCATTTTGAAGTCTACACATCATGCAGAGTCTACACAGCCTCAAGTCCATACATTTTTGAAGTCTGCACATTTGTTAAGTCTATACGTTCTTCATCCAAGTCTGCACGTTTTGGCTAAGTCTATGCATCCCATTCTTCATCCAAGTCTACATCATGTGAAGTCTATACGTCCCATGCATTTCCCAAAGTCTGTACATCAGATTTGCAGTCCATACATTCCCCAAGTCTTCATCTAAAAGTCCATACATTCTCTAAATCTGTACATTCTTCATCCAAGTGTGTACAACCCCAAGTCTATAGATTCCTTGTCTAAAGTCCATACATTCTCCAAATCTGTACATTCTTCATCCAAGTGTGTACAACCCCAAGTCTATACATTCCTTGTCTAAAGCCCATGCATTCTCCAAGTCTGTACATTCTTGATCCAAGTCCATACATTACCCAAGTGTGCACAAGCCCAAGTCTGCACATTCCTCGTCAGAAGTCCATACATCCTTCAGGTCTGAGCATTCCTTGGCTAAAACAAAGTCTACACATCGTTTGGTCGTCTGCACTCCAAGTATATACATCACTTGGACGAGGTCTGTACACTCATGAGTGCATTCATAATTCAGTCTTGTTCTGTCAAGTCTAACGGTCTAGCATTTGACCGTTACATCCTTCTGACGCACCAGCTCTGAGCCGTTACTCTGTCTGCTGCTCAATTCTGCAAAATTGAGCTCTGTCCTCTTTAACGGCCTTCACTTGATGCGTTACTTGATCTTGACGGTCTGGACCTAGACCGTTACATTGTCTGCTGCTAAAATTTGGGCTATTCCTATCTGCCTCTATTTGGACCTGGCGGTCTTACATGCTTTTCATTTCCGTTCATCCTACCCGTCCACACATTATCTCACCATGCACTTTTCTCATCCACACAATCACCCGTTCCTTAACATGCATTCATTCCCACACATCCACATGCGTTCCCTGCATTCCATCACACATTCTCACATTCATTCCTGCCTTCATTCATACTCATCTGTTTGCATTCATTTACATATCCATTCATTCACACATTCACAAAAACAAACAAAAGATCAAAAAGAAAAATTTTCATTCATCCATTTACGTATAAGTCATGTACAAGTAAAAATAAAAAGAAAAACATGCATCACTCGGCCGGCTTATCCGCCGGGCCGCCATCATCATCTCCACCCTCTGGCTTCCTCGTCGGTGGTACTATGGAGGCACTCTCCTCCTGCTGGCCCCTCTCCGCCCTCTCATTCCTCCGTTGACCAGAGGAGCTAACGAGGTAGTCTGCCGCTGATCCGGCACGAGCAGCACTCCTCGACGCTCCGCTCTGAGAGACGCTCCGCTCCGGTCCTCGGCCCATCATCCGTATGGTCCTCTACAAGGTCCGAACCTCGACCTTCATGTCATAGGCCTTGAGTCGCGCAGCTCATGCCTCGGACCGATATCTCTCGAAGTCTGCTGTCTGCGTTTCCGTCCGCGCAAGCTCTCCTCTCAATCGGGCCACCTCTGCTCGTAAGACCTCTGCCTCAGTCCGAGCCAGTTTCGCCTCGGCCGCTGCTGTGGCTAGCTCTATCGCCTGTAGTTTGCTTTGCATATAGTTAGTCGCATAAGCATATTAATTTGCACAAGCATAAGCTTTTTTTTTTTTGGGTCTAGCATTTAGCATCTTACCCGCTCCGCAGGGGTGGCCTCCGCCTCCTCGGCCCGGGCAACCGCTCGGGCGAACTCGGCGTCCCGCTCAGCTCTGTCCCCGACAGGTTGTGAGGATGATGATGGGGCATCCGGTCCCACTCTTTGGGCTCCCTCAGCCCGCTGCATTTAGAGATCATTGGTCGGTCCATCGCATTCGCGTCATAATCATAAACATAATCATTTAGGTCCAAGGTTTTGGGAATCTTACCAGAAGCTCCAAAGCGGTCCGGTACTCATCCCGCTGTTGGACGGTGGCGTGGAGTAACCCCTCGAACTCGGCTATCCTTCCCTCGGGGTCTAGCTGCATTTAGAAAATGTATGAGTCAGTGCATATAGGATAAAATTTTCATTCAGAGTATAGGGTTTTATTGCATACTGGTCGTCAGGTACCTCGGTACACTCAGTCCCCGTACAGTCGAGCAAAGGCTTTCAAGTATGCCTCGTCGCTCTCGTCCCGCTCTTTCACTGCTCTGCCCGCTTGTTCTAGTCATGAACGTACTTCGCCTTTCGGGCGCACCAATCTATGTCACCGCTAATTCCTTTTGCTGACTTCCCCGGGCGGTCGTCGCTGTGCCGTGGAAAGGTCACCTCAGGCTGGTGTAGTCCCCGAGTCCTCAGAATCAGTCGGTAGTGGAGAGGCTCGATGATATGGATGCAGTGCAACCATATGTCTCGTCTCCGGTACGAAAGGGCTGCCTCCACCCATGGCTGTCCCTCGAAGCTCTCGCCTCTGTATGGGGTCCATCTCACCTGAAGGCATGTTAGTCCATTCATCAGCATATGAGTCCATCATGTAGAAACATATAAAAGCATATAAAGCATTTATAAAGCATTTTTTGAGTTTCGGGCTTACCGCCGTGTGTGGGAAGGAATCCAAATCGCCCTGGATCGCCCGAGTCAATCTGATGATCGACCCCGGGTCCCTTGCGACCACCCATCGCCTCGCGATCGGGATGCGGCCGGTGTGGAGTAGTGTGCCCCGTCCTATGCCCGGGTGGTACATGTAGCTCCAGAACTGCATTCAGAACTGCAGTCAATAAATTTGCATGAACATTTGCATAAATCATAAATAGAAGCATTTAAATTGCATTTACCTGTAGAAAAGGTGAGAAGCCGCCCAACATCGTCTGTCGGTCCGTCGTACTGAGGGACTCGAACAGGAAGGCCAAGACTGCCGCTCCCCAGGCGTACTTTCCAACTCTGCACAAATCCTCGATCATCGACAGCAGCCGGCAGCTGATCACATCTGACCGAGTTGCGAATAGGAGCTTCCCGAACTGTAGCATCAGGAAGCGCCTCAGGGTACGATCTCCCTCTGGTCCAGCCTCTGCCGCCACTCGTGGGCGCACCTGGTCAATCACTCTTCCCAGATGCTCCTCTGGTAGCTCACCCACGGCTATCGCCGCTCCCCTCAGTCCTAGGCTCTTCTGCAGTACTGATCTCGAGAGCTGGGATGACGTCTGCCCCGGTCTGATCAAATCTAGCCCCAGCAGCTTCTGGGCCATCTCTCGGTAGTTTCTGTAAGTCCATCCTATCACTGCGGCTCCGTGTACTCGCAGCCCGGCAATCCTCGCCATGTCTTCCAGCGTGGGGATCATGTGACCCCACGGGAAGATGAATGCTCTGTTGATCGGATCCCAGCTCTCGTGCAAGGCGTACAGCAAAGGCGTGTCCATCCTGATCACCTCGATGCTCAGCACCTCAGCGAACCCCATCCCGGTCAATCTCTCTCTCTGGTAATCGGGCAGTGCCTGGTACACCGCCCGGATCTGAAGCCAGGAGATCCTCGTCCGCCTTTTTCCCTGCATTCATTTAAATCATAAGTCAGTCAAATGCATCATAAAATCATTGCATAACATTTATAAAATAAAAACAAAACAAAAAACTAAATAATTAAAAACCTAAAAAATAGTTCTGGCCTCTGGTGCATGTAACGGCCCTGGGATGGGGCGTCACATGGCTCTAACGCATCTAGAGTGACGCGTTAAGCTTATGACGGTCCCTGGAAGGACCGTCACATTCCCTGCTAACGGGAATTTTCCCCTTTGCATTCTGTGGCTTCTCACTTTGGCCAAAAGGCCTACAAATGATCCTAAAGAGCTATGGGACCCATTTTCTACCCCCCATTGCCACATGCATCCACATAAAAACTCAAAAAAATTAAAATTTGAAAAAATTAGGGCGAGAGCTTACCTCTCGATCTTGCCCTCTCTTCTTCTTCTTCTCTTGTTCCTTGGGTTCCCCTTCATCCAGGGATGCTTCCCCTTGTTCTTCTTCGGCCGGGGGGATCTCTTCCTCCACCCTTGGTTTCCTCCTCGTCCTTTTTTCCTCCTCCTCCGTTGGCCTCTTCCTCGTCACGGACGGCGGGACGTTCTCTCGTTCTATCCGGCGGTGGAGGTGGCGTATCGCCTTCTTCTTCCCTCTCTCCCTCTTCTTCGGTGGCTGAGAGCCCTCGTCGCCGGCCATCTCCTTCGGTGGTCGCCGGTGGTCTTGGGGTTTCTCGTTTGGGGTTTTTTGGGGTGCTAAGGCTTGAATGCTTGAATGAATAAGGCTCGTGACCGTTCGGTTTGTTTTTTTGAATGCTCAGGAAATGTGACGGTCTGTCGTCCGACCGTTACACTCTCTAACGCGTCTTGCTGAGACCGTTAGGTCAATTGAACTGTTTCATTGAAGAATGTGAACCGCCCAATCTCTAACGGCCCTCGTCTGGTCCGTTACTTCATATGACGCCCTCTCTGCAGACCGATAAAGCTTGCAAGTTTCTTGATGAATAAAATGGTCCATTTGATGATTGAATGACCACATTTTCTGCCATGGCACATATTATTAATGCTTCTAACACGTATGAATGGTTATGCCTTATTTCATGCTCATGTTATTATTGGCTAACCTCTTTCTCATGAATGAAGTTATGAACATCACGCTTTGCCGGCCGGGCAGGTAAGTCAGGTATTGTATCTCGTTCCCAAATCCTTTAATGCATTACTATATGTTATCTATGATATATTATCTCGAGAACCGGCTGGTCATTCATGTGTTCTGGGATCTGATGTTCCCCTTAAACAAAAAAGATGATGATCTAAGTTCACATGTTTAATCGTTGGATAGGTCGTTAGGTTGGAAAAATTTGGGGACGATGGTTCTGTCTTGCATGCCGTAGTTACAAATGGTGTCCTGACCCTGATTTCTCCGATCTAGCAATACTATTCTCGAGTATCCTTATTATTTTATCTTTCTTTGCATTTGTTTTAACGATTCCTTTTTCTTTAGCCCAGCATGCATCATCCGCATATTTGAGCATTCATTATCTTCATATGTTCAAGGTATCTCAATGATGGTGAATAACTGTGTTCTTAATCTCGAATAAGGAGAATCATTCCACTCTGAATTAGAAGGTTTCCTTCGATCTACCCGCTTGATTTGGTTGGCTAAAGATTCCTGTCTGGAGTTTGGTCAGATCTCTTTCCTTTCCGTTGCCTCCAGCGGCTAGCCGTGTTTCCTTTCCTTAGTTGTTAATTCCTCCAGACTTGCATCCTTCGGTTGGCTATATCCTTGTGATCAGTTCGGAGTTTTCCAGAAAATTCCTATCGCTTGTTGGTAAAGAACGGGTGTCGTTTACCTTAACGCCCACTTTTTGGTTCACTCCGCTTCACTTCCGCTTCATCTCCATGCTCCATTTTGCTTTCGCTTCACCTCTGCTCGCTCCCCTGCAAAGAGGACGTTAAGGAGGGGCATCTGTTGACACCCGTTTTATGACCAATAAGTTGGGTCATCTCCTTGTTCTATCCATGTGATGCTCCAAGTTGTTTACTCTTCATTGAGTCTCCTTCGTCGGTTTGAAGCTCATTTCATGGGTCTTAGCTCCTTGGTTGAGTGTGGTTCCTGGTGGCTTTTTCATTGGATGAAGCTTAGCAAGCTCTTATCAATTTTGATCCTCATTATTTCTAACGATCCTCTGCATGGGCGTTACATTCTTCTAACGCATTCGCCCTAGGCCGTTACTTCTTGAAGAGTCCTGAAGTTTGAGGTCTTTGTTTCAATCCATATCTGTTGGCCTGCCCATTGATTCTAACGGTCTGTCGTGCAGCCGTTACTTCCCTCCAACGCGTCCACTCATGGCCGTTAATTTCATTCAAGAGTCCTATTATTTTGATCTTCTTCTGTTGATCTTATCTCTTTTTGAGATAAGGTTAAATGTAACGGTATCCCCCTGACGCGTTATTTTCATGTGGCGGTTTGTCGTGTAGCCGTTACATCCAACAGAGAGTCATGGCAGTTCAGGCCTTTTCTCTGCTACTCCGTGGTCGAGATAAGAGTTTGAATTGATGATTTCTCTTCCAAATCTGATCCTCAGAGCCTTCTGTTTGTTTCTATGGACTCTTGGTGATATTATCTTCAAGGATTTGTTAAGAGTTATCCTCTTTTCTTGCTGGATTATCCTCTGTTCGACCGGAGAATTTGAGGGCCTATAAATAGCACCCTTAACTTCATGGCCCGAGGGAGGAAGATCTGGAGTTCGCGTTGAAGTGCTGCCGCATTCTGGAGCCACATCTAACCAAGGAGATTTGTCTTTCACCTCCATCTGCTTCACGGTGAAGGGAGTATTCGTTCTATTGAGTTTCAAAGTTCATCATTGCATATTGTGTTCTTCCTCCTCCCTCTCATCATAGGCGTTGTCCCTCTCCTTGTTTCCACGCTCTGCATCTGTTTTCATCATCTAAACATCCTTCCTATGTTTTAAAACGCCAAGAGGGGTTAAAAAAACTAAAACTTTCCCGGTACTTCCCTTTCCTTTTGCATGCTCTTAACCCTTTTGAGAGTTGATATTACGCTTGTTTAAAGGGCTAATCTGGGTTTGTTTTCTTGTGTTTTCACGTTCTTTGGCAGGTTTACAGGTTCACTACGCGAGGCCCAAGTCTTCTGGCCGGCTGGAAGAGTTGGAGTTAAATGAGTCCACAAGCTATTACTGCAGGTTTTCTGACGATCTTGTGCAGGCGCGTCAGGCTTCTCTAACGGCTCATCTGGAGACCGTCACATTCATGTGACGCACGGGGTCTGGACCGTTACATTCTGTTGATCTGCAGATTTCACTGGTTTTTTCTCTCCCGTGGGCGGGTGCTTCATCCACCTATTTCCAAGGTATTTTCAAGTCTCTGGCTTGTGTTTACTTTGGTGACGATCACGTTCTTTCTTAGTATTGGGCATTAGCTTTCTCTCCATCTCATATCTCTTATTTCCTTTATTTGCTCCACCCTTGCGGTGTGTTTTTATTTGCTCTTGCTCCACGCCCCGGCGTGTGTTTTTCTTTATTCCCTTAGTTTAGCTTGATGATTGAGATATCATGCCCATGCTAGAGCTTGTTCTGGTTGCCTAGGTTCATGGTTCACATGTCCTTCGGTTGATTGAGATCTTTGATTTTTGCTTATCATCTTTATTACACATCAAAACAAAAAGAAGAAGAGAAGCAAAACAAATCAACATCAGGCTTTAAGAGTTTCTATTTCCTGTTTTAGCTTCATTTCATTGTTAACTTCAAATTCCTTTAGAACAGATTTCCCATTTTCAAAGGCAAGCAATCTCTCAGACAATACTATATTAAGAACCATCCGTTTCTTATTTTCCTCTTTCAAATTTTTATTTTCTTTCAACAAAACTTCATTGTTTGCCAAATTCAGTTTTTCTTTGAGTTTTTCTTCAATCTGTTCTAAATCCTTCTTTCTGTCCAAGAATTTTTCATTTTCTTCTTTAAGGGATTCAATCAATTCTTCTTTCCATTTTAGGTCAGATTGAAGACTATCATTTAACCTTTTCATTGACAAACATTTATTGCATGGATTTTCTTTCTTCTTCATGTCTGATTTTAAGTTTTCATTCTCAGTTTTTAGACATACAACTTTGATATCATTTCTTTTCTTATTTTTTTCTTTTCTAATTTCACTTTCTCATATTTCTCAAGCAGACGTTCATATAATCTTACAAGATCATCAAAACTAAAATCATCAGTGTTGACACCCGTTTTATGACCAATAAGTTGGGTCATCTCCTTGTTCTATCCATGTGATGCTCCAAGTTGTTCACTCTTCATTGAGTCTCCTTCGTCGGTTTGAAGCTCATTTCATGGGTCTTAGCTCCTTGGTTGAGTGTGGTTCTTGGTGGCTTTTTCATTGGATGAAGCTTAGCAAGCTCTTATCAATTTTGATCCTCATTATTTCTAACGGTCCTCTGCATGGGCGTTACATTCTTCTAACGCATTCGCCCTAGGCCATTACTTCTTGAAGAGTCCTGAAGTTTGAGGTCTTTGTTTCAATCCTTATATGTTGGCCTGCCCATTGATTCTAACGGTCTGTCGTGCAGCCGTTACTTTCTTCCAACGCGTCCAGCCATGGCCGTTAATTTCATTCAAGAGTCCTATTGTTTTGATCTTCTTCCGTTGATCTTATATCTTTTTGAGATAAGGTTAAATGTAACGGTATCCCCCTGGCGCGTTATTTGCATATGGCGGTCTGTCGAGTAGCCGTTACATCCAACAGAGAGTCCTGGCAGTTCAGGCCTTTTCTCTACTACTCCGTGGTCGAGATAAGAGTTTGAATTGATGATTTCTCTTCCAAATCTGATCCTCAGAGCCTTCTGTTTGTTTCTATGGACTCTTGGTGATATTATCTTCAAGGATTTGTTAAGAGTTATCCTCTTTTCTTACCGGATTATCCTCTGTTCGACCGGAGAATTTGAGGGCCTATAAATAGCACCCTTAACTTCATGGCCCGAGGGAGGAAGATCTGGAGTTCGCGTCGAAGTGCTGCCGCATTCTGGAGCCACATCTAACCAAGGAGACTTGTCTTTCACCTCCATCTGCTTCACGGTGAAGGGAGTATTCGTTCTATTGAGTTTCAAAGTTCATCATTGCATATTGTGTTCTTCCTCCTCCCTCTCATCATAGGCGTTGTCCCTCTCCTTGTTTCCACGTTCTGCATCTGTTTTCATCATCTAAACATCCTTCCTATGTTTTAAAACGCCAAGAGGGGTTAAAAAAACTAAAACTTTCTCGGTACTTCCCTTTCCTTTTGCATGCTCTTAACCCTTTTGAGAGTTGATATTACGCTTGTTTAAAGGGCTAATCTGGGTTTGTTTTCTTGTGTTTTCACGTTCTTTGGCAGGTTTACAGGTTCACTACGCGAGGCCCAAGTCTTCTGGCCGGCTGGAAGAGTTGGAGTTAAAAGAGTCAACAAGCTATTACTGCAGGTTTTCTGACGATCTTGTGTAGGCGCGTCAGGCTTCTCTAACGGCTCATCTGGAGACCGTCACATTCATGTGACGCACGGGGTCTGGACCGTTACATTCTGTTGATCTGCAGATTTCACTGGTTTTTTCTCTCCCGTGGGCGGGTGCTTCATCCACCTATTTCCAAGGTATTTTCAAGTCTCTGGCTTGTGTTTACTTTGGTGGCGATCACGTTCTTTCTTAGTATTGGGCATTAGCTTTCTCTCCATCTCATATCTCTTATTTCCTTTATTTGCTCCACCCTTGCGGTGTGTTTTTATTTGCTCTTGCTCCACGCCCCGGCGTGTGTTTTTCTTTATTCCCTTAGTTTAGCTTGATGATTGAGATATCATGCCCATGCTAGAGCTTGTTCTGGTTGCCTAGGTTCATGGTTCACATGTCCTTCGGTTGATTGAGATCTTTGATTTTTGCTTATCATCTTTATTACACATCAAAACAAAAAGAAGAAGAGAAGCAAAACAAATCAACATCAGGCTTTCAAGAGTTTCTATTTCCTGTTTTAGCTTCATTTCATTGTTAACTTCAAATTCCTTTAGAACAGATTTCCCTTTTTCAAAGGCAAGCAATCTCTCAGACAATACTATATTAAGAACCATCCGTTTCTTATTTTCCTCTTTCAAATTTTTATTTTCTTTCAACAAAACTTCATTGTTTGCCAAATTCAGTTTTTCTTTGAGTTTTTCTTCAATCTGTTCTAAATCCTTCTTTCTGTCCAAGAATTTTTCATTTTCTTCTTTAAGGGATTCAATCAATTCTTCTTTCCATTTTAGGTCAGATTGAAGACTATCATTTAACCTTTTCATTGACAAACATTTATTGCATGGATTTTCTTTCTTCTTCATGTCTGATTTTAAGTTTTCATTCTCAGTTTTTAGACATACAACTTCTGATATCATTTCTTTTCTTATTTTTTTCTTTTCTAATTTCACTTTCTCATATTTCTCAAGCAGACGTTCATATAATCTTACAAGATCATCAAAACTAAAATCATCAGTGTTGACACCCGTTTTATGACCAATAAGTTGGGTCATCTCCTTGTTCTATCCATGTGATGCTCCAAGTTGTTCACTCTTCATTGAGTCTCCTTCGTCGGTTTGAAGCTCATTTCATGGGTCTTAGCTCCTTGGTTGAGTGTGGTTCTTGGTGGCTTTTTCATTGGATGAAGCTTAGCAAGCTCTTATCAATTTTGATCCTCATTATTTCTAACGGTCCTCTGCATGGGCGTTACATTCTTCTAACGCATTCGCCCTAGGCCGTTACTTCTTGAAGAGTCCTGAAGTTTGAGGTCTTTGTTTCAATCCTTATCTGTTGGCCTGCCCATTGATTCTAACGGTCTGTCGTGCAGTCGTTACTTTCTTCCAACGCGTCCAGCCATGGCCGTTAATTTCATTCAAGAGTCCTATTGTTTTGATCTTCTTCCGTTGATCTTATATCTTTTTGAGATAAGGTTAAATGTAACGGTATCCCCCTGGCGCGTTATTTGCATATGGCGGTCTGTCGAGTAGCCGTTACATCCAACAGAGAGTCCTGGCAGTTCAGGCCTTTTCTCTACTACTCCGTGGTCGAGATAAGGATTTGAATTGGTGATTTCTCTTCCAAATCTGATCCTCAGAGCCTTCTGTTTGTTTCTATGGACTCTTGGTGATATTATCTTCAAGGATTTGTTAAGAGTTATCCTCTTTTCTTGCTGGATTATCCTCTGTTCGACCGGAGAGTTTGAGGGCCTATAAATAGCACCCTTAACTTCATGGCCCGAGGGAGGAAGATCTGGAGTTCGCGTCGAAGTGCTGCCGCATTCTGGAGCCACATCTAACCAAGGAGATTTGTCTTTCATGTCCATCTGCTTCACGGTGAAGGGAGTATTCGTTCTATTGAGTTTCAAAGTTCATCATTGCATATTGTGTTCTTCCTCCTCCCTCTCATCATAGGCATTGTCCCTCTCCTTGTTTCCACGTTCTGCATCTGGTTTTCCTCATCTAAACATCTTCCCACGTTTTAAAACACCCAGAGGGGTTAAAAAACCAAAACTTTCTCGGTATTCCCCTTTCCTTTTGCATGCTCTTAAGCCTTTTGAGAGTTGATATTACGCTTGTTTAAAGGGCTAATCTGGGTTTGTTTTCTTGTGTTTTCACGTTCTTTGGCAGGTTTACAGGTTCACTACGCGAGGCCCAAGTCTTCTGGCCGGCTGGAAGAGTTGGAGTTAAAAGAGTCCATAAGCTATTACTGCAAGTTTTCTGACGGTCTTGTGTAGGCACGTCAGGCTTCTCTAACGGCTCATCTGGAGACCGTCACATTCATGTGACGCACGGGGTCTGGACCGTTACATTCGGTTGATCTGCAGATTTCACTAGTTTTCTCTCTCCCGTGGGTGGGTGCTTCATCCACCTATTTCCAAGGTATTTTCAAGTCTCTGGCTTGTGTTTACTTTGGTGGCGATCACGTTCTTTCTTAGTATTGGGCATTAGCTTTCTCTCCATCTCATATCTCTTATTTCCTTTATTTGCTCCACCCTTGCGGTGTGTTTTTATTTGCTCTTGCTCCACGCCCCGGCGTGTGTTTTTCTTTATTCCCTTAGTTTAGCTTGATGATTGAGATATCATGCCCATGCTAGAGCTTGTTCTGGTTGCCTAGGTTCATGGTTCACATGTCTTTGGGTTGATTGAGATCTTTGATTTTTGCTTATCATCTTTATTACACATCAAAACAAAAAGAAGAAGAGAAGCAAAACAAATCAACATCAGGCTTTTAAGAGTTTCTATTTCCTGTTTTAGCTTCATTTCATTGTTAACTTCAAATTCCTTTAGAACATATTTCTCTTTTTCAAAGGCAAGCAATCTCTCAGACAATACTATATTAAGAACCATCCGTTTCTTATTTTCCTCTTTCAAATTTTTATTTTCTTTCAACAAAACTTCATTGTTTGCCAAATTCAGTTTTTCATTGAGTTTTTCTTCAATCTGTTCTAAATCCTTCTTTCTGTCCAAGAATTTTTCATTTTCTTTTTTAAGGGATTCAATCAATTCTTCTTTCCATTTTAGGTCAGATTGAAGACTATCATTTAACCTTTTCATTGACAAACATTTATTGCATGGATTTTCTTTCTTCTTCATGTCTGATTTTAAGTTTTCATTCTCAGTTTTTAGACATACAACTTCTGATATCATTTCTTTTCTTATTTTTTTCTTTTCTAATTTCACTTTCTCATATTTCTCAAGCAGACGTTCATATAATCTTACAAGATCATCAAAACTAAAATCATCAGTGTTGACACCCGTTTTATGACCAATAAGTTGTGTCATCTCTTGTTCTATCCATGTGATGCTCCAAGTGGTTCACTCTTCATTGAGTCTCCTTCGTCGGTTTGAAGCTCATTTCATGGGTCTTAGCTCCTTGGTTGAGTGTGGTTCCTGGTGGCTTTTTCATTGGATGAAGCTTAGCAAGCTCTTATCAATTTTGATCCTCATTATTTCTAACGGTCCTCTGCATGGGCATTACATTCTTCTAACGCATTCGCCCTAGGCCGTTACTTCTTGAAGAGTCCTGAAGTTTGAGGTCTTTGTTTCAATCCTTATCTGTTGGCCTGCCCATTGATTCTAACGGTCTGTCGTGCAGCCGTTACTTTCTTCCAACGTGTCCAGCCATGGCCGTTAATTTCATTCAAGAGTCCTATTGTTTTGATCTTCTTCCATTGATCTTATCTCTTTTTGAGATAAGGTTAAATGTAACGGTATCCCCCTGGCACGTTATTTGCATATGGCGGTTTGTCGAGTAGCCGTTACATCCAACAGAGAGTCCTGGCAGTTCAGGCCAAATTTGATCCTCAGAGCCTTCTGTTTGTTTCTATGGACTCTTGGTGATATTATCTTCAAGGATTTGTTAAGAGTTATCCTCTTTTCTTGCTGGATTATCCTCTGTTCGACCGGAGAGTTTGAGGGCCTATAAATAGCACCCTTAACTTCATGGCCCGAGGGAGGAAGATCTGGAGTTCGCGTCGAAGTGCTGCCGCATTCTGGAGCCACATCTAACCAAGGAGATTTGTCTTTCACGTCCATCTGCTTCACGGTGAAGGGAGTATTCGTTCTATTGAGTTTCAAAGTTCATCATTGCATATTGTGTTCTTCCTCCTCCCTCTCATCATAGGCATTGTCCCTCTCCTTGTTTCCACGTTCTGCATCTGGTTTTCCTCATCTAAACATCTTCCCACATTTTAAAACACCCAGAGGGGTTAAAAAACCAAAACTTTCTCGGTATTCCCCTTTCCTTTTGCATGCTCTTAACCCTTTTGAGAGTTGATATTACGCTTGTTTAAAGGGCTAATCTGGGTTTGTTTTCTTGTGTTTTCACGTTCTTTGGCAGGTTTACAGGTTCACTACGCGAGGCCCAAGTCTTCTGGCCGGCTGGAAGAGTTGGAGTTAAAAGAGTCCATAAGCTATTACTGCAAGTTTTCTGACGGTCTTGTGTAGGCGCGTCAGGCTTCTCTAACGGCTCATCTAGAGACCGTCACATTCATGTGATGCACGGGGTCTGGACCGTTACATTCGGTTGATCTGCAGATTTCACTAGTTTTCTCTCTCCCGTGGGTGGGTGCTTCATCCACCTATTTCCAAGGTATTTTCAAGTCTCTGGCTTGTGTTTACTTTGGTGGCGATCACGTTCTTTCTTAGTATTGGGCATTAGCTTTCTCTCCATCTCATATCTCATATTTCCTTTATTTGCTCCACCCTTGCGGTGTGTTTTTATTTGCTCTTGCTCCACGCCCCGGCGTGTGTTTTTCTTTATTCCCTTAGTTTAGCTTGATGATTGAGATATCATGCCCATGCTAGAGCTTGTTCTGGTTGCCTAGGTTCATGGTTCACATGTCTTTGGGTTGATTGAGATCTTTGATTTTTGCTTATCATCTTTATTACACATCAAAACAAAAAGAAGAAGAGAAGCAAAACAAATCAACATCAGGCTTTTAAGAGTTTCTATTTCCTATTTTAGCTTCATTTCATTGTTAACTTCAAATTCCTTTAGAACAAATTTCCCTTTTTCAAAGGCAAGCAATCTCTCAGACAATACTATATTAAGAACCATCCGTTTCTTATTTTCCTCTTTCAAATTTTTATTTTCTTTCAACAAAACTTCATTGTTTGCCAAATTTAGTTTTTCATTGAGTTTTTCTTCAATCTGTTCTAAATCCTTCTTTCTGTCCAAGAATTTTTCATTTTCTTCTTTAAGGGATTCAATCAATTCTTCTTTCCATTTTAGGTCAGATTGAAGACTATCATTTAACCTTTTCATTGACAAACATTTATTGCATGGATTTTCTTTCTTCTTCATGTCTGATTTTAAGTTTTCATTCTCAGTTTTTAGACATACAACTTCTGATATCATTTCAATTCTTATTTTTTTCTTTTCTAATTTCACTTTCTCATATTTCTCAAGCAGACGTTCATATAATCTTACAAGATCATCAAAACTAAAGTCATCAGTGTTGACACCCGTTTTATGACCAATAAGTTGGGGCATCTCCTTGTTCTATCCATGTGATGCTCCAAGTTGTTCACTCTTCATTGAGTCTCCTCCGTTGGTTTGAAGCTCATTTCATGGGTCTTAGCTCCTTGGTTGAGTGTGGTTCCTGGTGGCTTTTTCATTGGATGAAGCTTAGCAAGCTCTTATTAATTTTGATCCTCATTATTTCTAACGGTCCTCTGCATGGGCGTTACATTCTTCTAACGCATTCGCCCTAGGCCGTTACTTCTTGAAGAGTCCTGAAGTTTGAGGTCTTTGTTTCAATCCTTATCTGTTGGCCTGCCCATTGATTCTAACGGTCTGTCGTACAGCCGTTACTTTCTTCCAACGCGTCCAGCCATGGCCGTTAATTTCATTCAAGAGTCCTATTGTTTTGATCTTCTTCTGTTGATCTTATATCTTTTTGAGATAAGGTTAAATGTAACGGTATTCCCTAGCGCGTTATTTGCATATGGCGGTCTGTCGAGTAGCCGTTACATCCAACAGAGAGTCCTGGTAGTTCAGGCCTTTTCTCTGCTACTCCGTGGTCGAGATAAGGATTTGAATTGGTGATTTCTCTTCCAAATCTGATCCTCAGAGCCTTCTGTTTGTTTCTATGGACTCTTGGTGATATTATCTTCAAGGATTTGTTAAGAGTTATCCTCTTTTCTTGCTGGATTATCCTCTGTTCGACCGGAGAGTTTGAGGGCCTATAAATAGCACCCTTAACTTCATGGCCCGAGGGAGGAAGATCTAGAGTTCGCGTCGAAGTGCTGCCGCATTCTGGAGCCACATCTAACCAAGGAGATTTGTCTTTCACGTCCATCTGCTTCACGGTGAAGGGAGTATTCGTTCTATTGAGTTTCAAAGTTCATCATTGCATATTGTGTTCTTCCTCCTCCCTCTCATCATAGGCATTGTCCCTCTCCTTGTTTCTACGTTCTGCATCTGGTTTTCCTCATCTAAACATCTTCCTACGTTTTAAAACACCCAGAGGGGTTAAAAAACCAAAACTTTCTCGGTATTCCCCTTTCCTTTTGCATGCTCTTAAGCCTTTTGAGAGTTGATATTACGCTTGTTTAAAGGGCTAATCTGGGTTTGTTTTCTTGTGTTTTCACGTTCTTTGGCAGGTTTACAGGTTCACTACGTGAGGCCCAAGTCTTCTGGCCGGCTGGAAGAGTTGGAGTTAAAAGATTCCATAAGCTATTACTGCAAGTTTTCTGACGGTCTTGTGTAGGCGCGTCAGGCTTCTCTAACGGCTCATCTGGAGACCGTCACATTCATGTGACACACGGGGTCTGGACCGTTACATTCGGTTGATCTGCAGATTTCACTAGTTTTCTCTCTCCCGTGGGCGGGTGCTTCATCCACCTATTTCCATAGTATTTTCAAGTCTCTGGCTTATGTTTACTTTGGTGGCGATCACGTTCTTTCTTAGTATTGGGCATTAGCTTTCTCTCCATCTCATATCTCTTATTTCCTTTATTTGCTCCACCCTTGCAGTGTGTTTTTATTTGCTCTTGCTCCACGCCCCGGCGTGTGTTTTTCTTTATTCCCTTAGTTTAGCTTGATGATTGAGATATCATGCCCATGCTAGAGCTTGTTCTGGTTGCCTAGGTTCATGGTTCACATGTCTTTGGGTTGATTGAGATCTTTGATTTTTGCTTATCATCTTTATTACACATCAAAACAAAAAGAAGAAGAGAAGCAAAACAAATCAACATCAGGCTTTTAAGAGTTTCTATTTCCTGTTTTAGCTTCATTTCATTGTTAACTTCAAATTCCTTTAGAACATATTTCCCTTTTTCAAAGGCAAGCAATCTCTCAGACAATACTATATTAAGAACCATCCGTTTCTTATTTTCCTCTTTCAAATTTTTATTTTCTTTCAACAAAACTTCATTGTTTGCCAAATTTAGTTTTTCATTGAGTTTTTCTTCAATCTGTTCTAAATCCTTCTTTCTGTCCAAGAATTTTTCATTTTCTTCTTTAAGGGATTCAATCAATTCTTCTTTCCATTTTAGGTCAGATTGAAGACTATCATTTAACCTTTTCATTGACAAACATTTATTGCATGGATTTTCTTTCTTCTTCATGTCTGATTTTAAGTTTTCATTCTCAGTTTTAGACATACAACTTTTGATATCATTTCTTTTCTTATTTTTTCTTTTCTAATTTCACTTTCTCATATTTCTCAAGCAGACGTTCATATAATCTAACAAGATCATCAAAACTAAAATCATCAGTGTTGACACCCGTTTTATGACCAATAAGTTGGGTCATCTCCTTGTTCTATCCATGTGATGCTCCAAGTTGTTCACTCTTCATTGAGTCTCCTTCGTCGGTTTGAAGCTCATTTCATGGGTCTTAGCTCCTTGGTTGAGTGTGGTTCCTGGTGGCTTTTTCCATTGGATGAAGGTTAGCAAGCTCTTATCAATTTTGATCCTCATTATTTCTAACGGTCCTCTGCATGGGCGTTACATTCTTCTAACGCATTCGCCCTAGGCCGTTACTTCTTGAAGAGTCCTGAAGTTTGAGGTCTTTATTTCAATCCATATCTATTGGCCTGCCCATTGATTCTAACGGTCTGTCGTGCAGCCGTTACTTTCTTCCAACGCGTCCAGCCATGGCCGTTAATTTCATTCAAGAGTCCTATTGTTTTGATCTTCTTCCGTTGATCTTATCTCCTTTTGAGATAAGGTTAAATGTAACGGTATCCCCCTGGTGCGTTATTTGCGTATGGCGGTCTGTCGAGTAGCCGTTACATCCAACAGAGAGTCCTGGCAGTTCAGGCCTTTTCTCTGCTACTCCGTGGTCGAGATAAGGATTTGAATTGGTGATTTCTCTTCCAAATCTGATCCTCAGAGCCTTCTGTTTGTTTCTATGGACTCTTGGTGATATTATCTTCAAGGATTTGTTAAGAGTTATCCTCTTTTCTTGCTGGATTATCCTCTGTTCGACCGGAGAGTTTGAGGGCCTATAAATAGCACCCTTAACTTCATGGCCCGAGGGAGGAAGATCTGGAGTTCGCGTCGAAGTGCTGTCGCATTCTGGAGCCACATCTAACCAAGGAGATTTGTCTTTCACGTCCATCTGCTTCACGGTGAAGGGAGTATTCGTTCTATTGAGTTTCAAAGTTCATCATTGCATATTGTGTTCTTCCTCCTCCCTCTCATCATAGGCATTGTCCCTCTCCTTGTTTCCACGTTCTGCATCTGGTTTTCCTCATCTAAACATCTTCCCACGTTTTAAAACACCCAGAGGGGTTAAAAAACCAAAACTTTCTCGGTATTCCCCTTTCCTTTTGCATGCTCTTAAGCCTTTTGAGAGTTGATATTACACTTGTTTAAAGGGCTAATCTGGGTTTGTTTTCTTGTGTTTTCACGTTCTTTGGCAGGTTTACAGGTTCACTACGCGAGGCCCAAGTCTTCTGGCCGGCTGGAAGAGTTGGAGTTAAAAGAGTCCATAAGCTATTACTGCAAGTTTTCTGACGGTCTTGTGTAGGCACGTCAGGCTTCTCTAACGGCTCATCTGGAGACCGTCACATTCATGTGACGCACGGGGTCTGGACCGTTACATTCGGTTGATCTGCAGATTTCACTAGTTTTCTCTCTCCCGTGGGCGGGTGCTTCATCCACCTAATTCCAAGGTATTTTCAAGTCTCTGGCTTGTGTTTACTTTGGTGGCGATCACTTTGGTGCTTCATCCACCCATTTCACTAGCCTTTCTTCCGTCCTCCACCCCCATGGAAGGTGGTCAAGCAACCCCTTCCTTCACTACTCCTTCTGCGGGCTCCATTCTCTAGATGATGGCCCAATTAGATCCGGCCCAACTCCAAACTGTCTATCAGGCCATGCAAGGATCCAATATCTCCCCTCCCACGATTATGCAGGGTCAATCCAATCCTTCCATCCAGCTCACTCCAATTAATCTTACTCCGGTCCAACCCCGGACCATCACATTCACTGGCATGGAGACGGGCCAATCTTCTACTTCGGCCCAACAATCTTTTGACAAGGGGAAGTCTCCTATCCCTTCTTTCGTTCAGGTGGATCATCACATGTCTAACCCAATGGTTCCATAAGTCCTTATGAGCCCTTCAGATTTCGCGCGCCCTCAGCCAGGGATTGTCCAAGCCCACTCTAATATGGGTCTTCAGGCCCAATATCCTTCTTATGGGCCCCCTACTTCGGCCGTTTATCCTTCTGCTCCTGCTTATGGGCTCCCACCTTCTGCTGCGGTTCACCCTTCCGCTCCTCAACTTCAATCATCACCTCTCACTATCCCTGCTCCCTCCGGAGAGCAGGAACTACTTGATAAATGGGCCACCATGCAACAGCAACTCGATTTCCTCTAGAAGCGGGTTGGCCCACAATCCTTGGCAGATGTTCCTGTTCCTAGCTTTCAGAACATCCGGTTCCCTCGCAATCCGAGCTCCCTAATTATCGCAAATATGACGGGAACGGCAATCCCTTTATTCATGTGAGGGATTTCTTGTATGAATCGGCCCAATTCCAATATGATGATTACCTTATGGCGTACTTGTTCCGCCATCATTAGATGGTGTTGCACTGGAATGGTTCTATTCTCTGCCATTGGAAGAAGCCGAGAGCTTTAAGGTAGTGAAAGATAAGTTCATTCAGCGGTTTCAAGACAGGGTCGGCCCGGAATATTCGTTCACAGATTTGGTGGCCGAAAAGATGAAACCGGATGAGGAGTTTGCTACTTACGCAGATAGGTGGAGGCAAATGGCCGCTAGAGTGCCCGACCATATTCCGGAGGAAGAGAAGGTCAAGTTACTTATTTCCAATGCTACTCCGACCTTCCGAAATATTCTGGCCATGAACGACATAGCCAACATGCACCAACTCTATAGTCGGGCGCGTTTCATCCAAACTCAGTTCAAGGAATCTCCCATTCACTCGCTCTTCGAGAATCAAAAGCCCAAGTATCACAAGAAACCTCAAGGACCGGTCACCGAGGGGGTCCAAACAAACGAGCAAGTTCAAGCCGTTGCTTTCCCTTTTCAAGCCGCACCCTTTCGCTTCCCTCAAAATCCCCGCACTCCACAGAATCCCGCTCCCCAAAACTTCCAAGTCACTCCACAAAACCCTCCGCCCACCTTCGCCATTCCGCAAAATACCTTCACCGCACCGCAACAACCACCACCCCCTCCGCAATACAACAATGTCCCTCCACCCAATGGCTACAACAACAACCCTAACAACAAGCACCCGGCTCCTAAAAGAGCTCAGTACCCACCCTTGCCAGAAACACTCACAGACATCTTCTCAGTCCTCATGTCGGTGAATGCCATACAGCTCCCTCCGGTACGGCCCAACTGGAATCCGGCCGTTGATCAGACGAAGTATTGTATATTCCACAGGCAACCGGAACATACCATTGAAGGGTGTTTCCAATTCCGGGACCTAGTATATGATCTTCATGAAGGACAGAGGATAGATTACGCCAAAATGCACCGGGCCATCACAAAAATCAAAGAGAAGAGAAGGCAGCCGCCGAGGCAGCAAGTACAGCAGCAACAGGTACCGCAGCCACAGCAGCAGCAGCAACAGCAGCCAGTGCAAGACCTGGGGATTGATCAAAACCCAATGCCAAACCATCCTCCGGCTCCACAGCCTCCGCCGCCGGCACCAGCTCAAGTCAATGTCGTCCAACCCCCGGCTCCTAACCCCGGGTGGTCCTTCGACGACAATAACTCCACGTCGCAGGTCATGGCCCTTCACCACAACTACCATATCCTCCCGCTTCCCCTATCCTTATACCTACACACCAAACTCCTCCTACACTCGTCCTCCCATTTACCCCTATTCTATCACACACACCATCACCCGCGCCCCCGTCGCACTCACCATTGCTCACATCCGCTACCATCACCCCTCCCTGCTCGCGCTTACATCCACTACCGCCATACCTCCATCTAACCCTCCACTCATCACACCTCCGTCCACTTTTATATCCCCACTTCCGCTCGCACCCACTGCCACTAACCCCTTGCCTATCATCCTTTCCACCACACCCTCTTCCGCACCGCTCATCCATCCCACTGGGCCTACTAAATCACTTGTCCTAAGCCCATCTGAGGCCGCGGCAACTTATAACTTTACCCTACGGAGCGGGCGCATGTTCCACCGAAACTATCCTTCCACTTCCAACCCCCAGTCTTCCCAACCGGCGGCTGAACAAGAAGCGGCCGAGCCACTACCGGGGACCCAATATGATCTATTACATCATTTGGATAGGGTGCCCACCAAGATATCTGTGCTGGAACTGATTAAGAGATCTACCCTTCACCAAGATGCATTAAGAGACTTTCTTCAAAAGGTGATGGTTAGTGAAGACATGGCAGTTGATAGCTTACCTACCGCACTGGCAACAATCTCCAAGGGGCCAGCCATTACTTTCTCTGAAACCGAGCTAGCACCACCAGAAGCTCGGCAAATGCCGCTGTGCATTACTATCATTCTGAACAAAGTCAGCATCAATGCGGTGTTAGTTGACATAGGAGCATCCATCAACGTATGCCCGCTCAACACTCTAAGGGCTTGTAATCTATCAGAAGAACTTCTACGCCCAACTCCCACTACCATAGCTGCTTATGACAACTCTCGGCGGGCATGTCACGGGATTGTCACCATTCAAGCTGAGCTTGGGCCCCTTACTATGCCCGTGGAATTCTATGTGTTGGACATTGACCCTATGTTCAAGGCTATCTTGGGTCGTCCATGGATCGATACCCTCAGCGCCGTACCCTCTACTGCACATCAATGCATTAAATTCCCTTTCCAAGGGAGAGTCGTCAAAGTTAAAAGCTTATCCACGGTCCAATCAATGAAGGCTATTTCAGAGAAAGTTCTTCCCACATTGTGGCCAAGCAGTCGGCCCGTTATGTCAGTGCTAGATCTTGACTTTCCTTGGGCTTACGCACCTCGCAAGCCCATCACCACAGTAGTTGACATCAAGGTGAAGCCTCAGATCCGAGATTCCAAGGGCTGGGACATTATACTAAAGCTAGGCTACCAACCGGGGAGAGGCCTTGGTGCTCAATTGCAGGGACAAACTAAGCCCATTCCTAAGGGCAGGAAAATGAACAGAAGAGGTCTCGGCTACCGAGAGACTGCATTATCTATGATGGGTGATTCTGGGCCACTCACCTGGGACTACTGTCAACACTTTGTTCGAGGGCCTCTCCAGCCTGGCACATTAACTCCACGGCTAGCTCCGCCAAGGGAAGATACAGTCTGTCCGATTGCCAGTCCACCCCCAGTGCTAAGGGTGCCAGTTGATGATGTGATTGACTATGGTCCAGCCCTTCAGGGGCTATTTCATGAAGAAGACTGCCAGCAGCAACAAGAGGTTCGGCTTGTGCAGTGGAGGCCGAAGAAGCAGCCAGATCGGCATCTACAGGAGAAGGGGAGTTCACCGATTGTCTTTTCTTGGTCTCCCACCCGCTTTCAATCTCTCCTCCAGCAATTGGAATTCTTACCCCGTCTTCCTCCTATCATGATAAATCCATCCTTTATGGATCCACCAGAAATTCTGTTTGTTCCTTGTTCTTGCGGGCATTGCCCGCCCATTGATCTATCCACTCTATTCACTCCTCCTCCTCCTCCCAACGCTCAACTCCACGAGATGTGGTTCTCCTCCTCCGATCCCTTCTTCGATTGCATCTTCCCCGAGCTGTTCCCCATGTAGCTCCCGCCTCCTCCATCTTGTTGTGTAGTCTCCACTGATCTTCAAAAAAAACGTCAAATTCGAAACGGAGATTTCAGTGGAAGATGTTAGCGCAGCAAGAGTGATATAGAAGGGGGGGGGATGAATAGATCACTTCCAATTTGCAAAACTTAGGCAAGAAAATAAATCTACCGCTTATGCCCCTTCTAAACTAGCACACAAAGAATTACAAATGCAGATACCACTCAAGATCGAATAAGAGAATGATGATGAAGAGCTGAGCAAACAAATAATCGAAGTGACAAACAGATAGAGAGCGCAGATAAAGACCTCAAACCATAGAGAAGACAACCGGTTTTTTAGGTGGTTCGACTGCAGTCAGCAATCTACATCCACCCCTCACTCCAACTAGAGTGAGGATTCCACTAGCCACTGCTAGAGCACAGCAGACTCAGTCTGCGAACAACTTGCTGCCAAACAGCTTGAAAACCCAAGGGAGACAAATCCCTCAACCAATTTCTGCCACCAGCAGAGCTTGAAACCTGTTCTAGCACCTAGCACGAACAGAACCAGAGAGTGCCTCTCCCTTCCTCCACACACAGGAGGAAACCTGCTAATGACAACCCGTCACTAGCAACACTAGAGATCAGCGATCTCTCTTCCTCTGTAACCCAGAGGGAAACCGAGTTAGACTCCCTTCCTCCACATACCGGAGGGGAACAGATCAGAATTAGACGAAGAACACATAAAGAAAATCAGAAAAGAACTAAAGACTGATCGAGAAAACATTCGATACTGAGAGTTAATACAAATGTAGCTTCCTGGGAAGCAATTTCAAAAACCAGATACTGCAAACTCTCTTTCTCTCTTCACTGCTATCTCTCTTTTTCTTTCTGTTCACTGCTATCTCTCTTTTTCTTTCTCTTCACTGTTGGATCGAGCTCTCTGTAATTCTGCCTTTTCTTTCTTGGCTCTAATCTACTTCATCGGTGGGCGAAGGTTTCTATTTATAGCGGCAGCAGGTGGATAGGGCACAACATGTGTGTGCTTCCCACGCTCGATCCAGAACCTTCCTGCCACGTGTCCTCATTGGGTTGGTTCCTCTTGTCTTGGATCACGTGCAGCCCATTTATTTGGGAATATTCTTCCTCGTACCTGTAAGGAGATAAAAAACATTAACACGCTGTATGGCCACTAAAACTAAAGCTGCATGAGGTATTTGATAACAACACGACGTGACAACTACACGAGATAAGAAAAGAACGACACGAGATACAATGGACAAGACTGACACAATCAAGGAAGGTGACACGAGGTCAGATCAGGATAGCACGAGGTGAGAAGAAAATATCACGGAGTGAAACAGTAGAAGAACACGCGATTTAGAAGAAACCTGGACGAGGTTAGAACGAAACAACATGAACTAACAAACGGCAACAAACGACGACACGAAGTGAAACAACACTTGAAAACATAAGAAAAATAACTCGAGCACAAAATAGCTCGAATGAACGACTCGAAGATGAGGCGACACGGGCTGACCACGACACGAAGACAAATAACAGAAACCGTCACGAGTTGAAGACAACACGAAGATGAAAACAGAAAACGACACGAGTTGAAAACAACATGAAGACGAAACACAGGAATTGACACGGAGTGTGGTCAAAGCGAGAAGGACACTAAGTCTAAAGAGAAAAATAGCACGAAGACAGAAGAATGACACGGCTATCACGACACGAAATGAAGCAGTGACACTAAGAAAAAGAACGACTCGAGGAACAACAGTAAGTGACACGAAATTAAACAAGCAGACATAAAAGATGACACGAGATGAGCAACTAAAGGACAGAGAGAAACGACACGAGGTTCACAGAGAAGCGACTCGGAGTTCGTCAGAACTATTCGAGCTGCTTCAGTAACACGACACGAAGACAGAGGGAGACACGACACGAAGTTAAACAATCGAGACTAGGACTCGAAGACATAGATGACAAGGATAGAACAACACGAAGTATTACCTCATACAAGTTTTCCTGTCAAGCATGGAAATCAACACGAAGTGTTGTAAGCTCAGACGACACGAAATCTTTTCGTGTTAGTGAGGGGAAACAACACGAAGTGTGGCTCATGTGGCACGAAAACAACTCCCAAAATTAACTGAAGTGGCTCGAGGATTTACATTAACACAGAGAAACATTTTTATTCACAAAGGTTCATAGTGTTGAAACCATCAAGACATTATGACTCAGGCAACACCAAAATTCATTTGGTCAAATTGTTCAATTGAACAGGACTTCCCTTACTGTGTAATCCATTCACTTACATGATGAAACATGAGATTATCTTGAGATAAAGAAATGATTTATAGTGTGAGACATCATCAAAATCATAGGGACACAACAATCTCCCCCTTTTTGATGATGACAACACTATGAATCAGGCAATATCAAGATTTATCAAGATTTAACATGAAATCAATATCAGCTTCAACAACAGATTAAATTCAAGGCATGCTCATGCAAATGAATTAAACATTCCCTACAACACACTCTCATTTCCCCCACAACTCATAAACATATCAGCATGAAGTAACATGACTCCCCCAAAGCTCAAGACAAAGCCAAGACTCACTGATATTGCTGAACATTGCAGAACTTCTCACTAAAATTGTAGACATTGTAAACTTCTCTCCCCCTTTGACATCAGCAAAAAAAAATACAAAATGTGTGACAGTGCTGGAAACATGAAGGACTCAGGGCAGTAACTGCATAGTGCAGAAAGTCACGAGTAGGTCTTAAGAGAATAAGTGAGTTTCTAATCTCAAGACAAGATTCTTTAGATTTCAGTACACAATAGAGAAGTGAAATGATAGACAAGTTTATCATCATACATAGTGGATGATTTAGAGCAGGAGTTGACAAGTATGGCCAAAAAGAGCTGATCATTCAACTATTCCACTAGACAGCAAGAGACGAAATCAGAGAGGTGTTCTCAAGGTATTGAGGACAAGCAATCCATTAGTTGCATAACAACAAGGAATTTTTTGTTGGAGATGATATTCAAGAAGATCAATGAGTAAGTTGGTAGTTCACTTCCTTTGACATTAGGGAGACACCTTGATCAGAGGCCTGAATCCCCAGTTACTCAGAGTGAGTACCTCATTACTTCCTTCCCCCCTTTTTTTTAATTAAGGAACAGAGTTAGTAACTGTGGCTTTTGACATGAGGAAACACCTTGATTAGAGGCCAGAGTCCCCAGTTACTCACCAGCAAGCCACCATTGCTCTGTCATGACTTTTCATGTAATTTAAGCATTTGACACCTCATGACTTGGGAGAAATATTCATTTCATTGATGAAGCTCCCAGTTTCTCAGTGATCAAAACAGAACATGTTTGTTCAGTTAAGCCCTTGAGTTAACGAGATAGAATGATTGAAGACAATACCAAAAAGGACTTTTCTTGAATTGAGTCTTGAAGTCTAGATTTCAAGTTGATTGGGTCAGATATCAAGGCATACATATCTTTTGGCCTGAACCATAATCAATGACAATGTAGATATACTTTATGCAATTAGTCCAGATCTCTGAAGGAGTACCAAAGGAAAGATTCTGACCTGGAGATTAGGGTCACTGACTTATAGACTTAAGAGATAAGTGACACTCTACTTTCTGAGAGAACCACACTAAATCAGTCATGCAAGACCAGCAAAGGTACACATCTGGATAGCCCTTTTGAATCTGTCAAAGAACTACTCTTCTCACATTACAACTCAGCTCCCCCTAAGATATAGCATACCTCAATAAAATATTTTCGCAAAAACTCAAGACTTTCCTTTATTTAGAGCATTCCTGAAAGCTAACCAGTAAGCATTCTGAACTCCCCCTTACAACAGGAACAAAGCTCCCCCTCACAATTAAGACACTTTGTATAAGCCTAATTCTCTTCTCAATGTAGTGAATTTTTCATTATCCAGAGGTTTTGTGAAAATATCAGCAATCTGATTATCTGTCCCTACATGAATCAGTTCAAAATTATTCTTAGACACCTCATCTCTTATAAAATGATGTCTTATCTCTATGTGTTTGGTTCGAGAATGCAAAACAAGATTTTTAGCAAGATTGATGGCACTTGTATTATCACAGTAAATAGGTGTACACCCAGGTCTACTTGGTAGTCCTAAAGCTGGTGTTTAATCCATATAACTTGTGTTCCACAACTCCCTGCAGCCACATATTCAGCCTCTGCAGTGGAGAGGGCCACAGAATGTTATTTCTTGGAGCCCCAAGATACTAAACACCCACCCAAGAATTCACAATGGCCACTTGTGCTTTTCCTGTCTAGTTTACAGCCTGCATAGTCAGCATCTGTGTATGCTACTAGATTCAATGTGTGAGATGCAGGAAACCATAAACCAAGAGAGTGACTAGCTGACAAATATCTGAAGATTCTTTTAACTACAGCTAAGTGTAGTTCAGTGGGTCTAGACAGATACCTTGCACACATTCCTACACTGAATTGTATATCAGGTCTAGAGGCTGTCAAGTAAAGAAGTGATCCAATCATACCTCTATAAAGTTTGGCATTTACTTCTTTACCTGTCTCATCTGCATCCAATGATGTATTGGTACCCATGGGTGTAGTAATGTGCTTTAAGTTTTTCATGCCAAACCTTTTGAACAGTTCCATTGTGTATTTGGTTTGGTTGATGAAGCACCCATCTTCTAGCTGCTGTACCTGCAATCCAAGAAAATATTTTAGTTCTCCAACCAAGCTCATTTCAAATTCAGCAGACATCATGGTAGAAAATTCATCACATAGTTCATGCCTAGTTGATCCAAATACAATGTCATCTACATATACCTGAACTATGATGAGATCTTTATTCATGCCCTTAGTAAATAAAGTCTGATCAACTTTACCTCTTTTGTAGCCCTTGCTGATCAGAAATTTAGATAATCTTTCATACCAAGCTCTTGGAGCCTGCTTTAGACCATACAAAACTTTGTTTAACCTGAAAACTTGGTTAGGTTGAGGAGAAAATTGAAATCCAGGAGGTTGTTCAACAAAAACTTCTTCTTTAATAACTCCATTTAAAAAGGCACTTTTAACATTCATTTGTTGGAGTTTAATGTTCTTTGAGCATACAAAGGCAAGCAACAATCTTATAGCTTCCATCCTAGCAACTGGTGCATAGGATTCATCAAAGTCTACACCGAATTCCTGACAGTAGCCTTTGGCTACTAGTCTGGCCTTATTCCTCGAGATGATTCCATCTTCATTCATCTTATTTTTGAACACCCACTTGGTTCCTATGACAATAATACCATCTGGTCTTGGGACAAGCTCCCATACATTATTCCTTTCAAACTGACCTAATTCCTCACTCATAGCATTGACCCAAGCTTGATCAGCTAAGGCCTCTTCTACTGATTTGGGTTCAATTTGTGAGACCAAAGCAATTAAGTCATCATTATTCACATTTCTAAAATGAGACCTAGTCCGAAGAGGATCTTCAGGATTGCCTATGACTTTATCTAAAGGATGGTCTTTAAGAAATCTGATATTTATTGAAGACTCACTTGTTTCTCTTGGCCCTTCCTGATTGGGGGAATTTGTTTCTCCATTTGGCTGAGTCTTCTCTTCTTCCTGTTGGTCTTCTAGAAAGTCTCCACCATGATTGGAATCCCTGTCAAGATTTTCAACATTAGAGACATCTTTCTTTTCACTAAAAAGGATGTGTGGAGATTCTTCCACTTTCTGATCTGATATGTTAAATACCCTATATGCCCTTGACACTTCAGAGTAACCCAAGAATATTCCAGGTGAACTCTTGGCTTCAAACTTGTCTAAGTCTTTCTTATCATTGTTATGAATAAAACATTTTGCTCCAAAAATTCTGAAATGAAACAAGTTTGGTTTCTTACCTTTTAGAAGCTCATAGGGTGTTTTCTTGTGTATGGGTCTTACCATGGCCCTGTTGATTATGTAGGTTGATGTATTGGCCGCTTCTGCCCAAAACCTTCTAGGTAACTTACTTTCAATCAACATGGTTCGGGCCATTTCCACCACTGTTCTATTTCTTCTCTCCACGATCCCATTCTGTTCAGGTGTCCTGGGAGAGGAAAACCTGTGAGTTAGTCCTTCTTTGTCACAAAGATCAGTAAACATGGAATTTTCAAACTCACCTCCATGGTCAGATTGAATAGAACTAACCTTGTACTTCCCTTCTTGTTTGACCTTATTGAAAAATAGATTAAACTTTTGAAATGCATCACTCTTATTTGCTAAGAAAAATATCCATGAATATCTGGAGAAGTCATCTATGATGACATAGCCAAACCTGTTACCATTAAGACTCTGAGTTCTGGTTGGACCGAAAAGATCCATATGAAGAAGTTCCATTGGTCTAGAAGACAATGGCTCAGATCTTAATTTGAAAGAATTTCTGGTCTGTTTGCCTAGAGCACAGGCATCACATGCTTTTGATATAGAGTTGAATTTAATTCTAGGCATGCCTCTAACTAAATCATGCTTGACCAATTTATTTAAAGTTGAAAAGCTAGCATGACCTAGACGTCTATGTCATTCAAAGGCATCATTTTCAGAATTGGCAGATAAGCAAATAGTGGATTCAGATTTCTCATCTAAGTCTACAATGTAGACATTATTAATCCTGTTGGCCACAAATTTAACCATGTCAGAATTTGTTTCAAGGATTTTACATGAACTATCATCAAATACAACCCTGTGACCCCTGTCACATAATTGGCTAATGCTAATCAGGTTGTGTTGAAGCCCTTCCACAAGTAATACTTTTTCAATGGAATTTGTGGAAGACTTACCTACTGTGCCAACTCCAATAATTTTACATTTGTTCTTTCCTCCAAACTTGACCATACCTCCTGGCTTCATCTCTATCTTGCTGAACTTGGATCGGTCTCCTGTCATATGCCTGGAGCAGCCACTGTCGAGGTACCACTTGTTGTCTTCAGCTGCCAGGCCGACCTACACAAATATATCAAGCAGATTGATTTGGAACCCAGGATGAGTTGGGTCCAAGGACATTGTTTAAATCTCTGATCAAGTGTTTAGGTATCCAGATTTGTTTCAGCATGGTTTTCTCTGGCACCTTCCTTTCTGGTTTATTAAAGTTGAATCCAGCTGAACTGGAGAAGTGAGTTCTATTCCATTCATTAGTCTTCCTATTCCTAGGAAACTTCCTGTAGGCTTGTTGATTAGTATATCTTTGACCATGAAAGTTATTTCTCCAGTAGGTCCTGCTTAGACCCATCTGATTGTTGTAATTCCAGCTCTTATTCTGATTTACTTTCTTGGTCCATCTACTATTTGTGTTCTGGTAAGTGGGCTTAGTGTTATTCTTCATAAAATTCATTCCCATCTTAAATGGTTGTCCAGTACTGATTTTTGTGTTTTCTTTAGGACTTTGAATTCCCTTAGAGCTGTTTGAGCTGGATGGTGTGTCCAGCTTTTCTTTTCCCTTCTCTGGACAGAAGGTGATGGTCTTGAATTGCAAGGGTCTCTTGTTGGTTGGGTCATAGCCTAGACCTTCCTTATTGAAATTGACCCTAGTCCCTAGTATAGCATCTAGGCTAGTCTTTCCTTGGACAAACTTTTCTAAGACTTTCTGTTTGTCTTCCAGCTCCTTTTGAAGAAACTCAGAATTCTTTAGGAGTTCAGCATTTACTTTCTTCACAGCTTCATATTTCTCTGAATTCATTCTGATTTCACTCATGCTTTCTTCAATTTTAGTTTTGAATTCATTGAGCTGTTTTTGACTTTCCTGAATTTCTCCCTTAAGCTTATCATTCTCTTTCCTTTGTGAGGTCATTTCTTCTAGTTGTTCTTTTAGCTTCGCATTTTCCTCACAGACCAGAGTTTGTTCTTCAATATTTGTGTTAAATTTTCTTTTCAGAACTCTGTGCTCTTTGCTAAGTGAATTAAATTTCTAGCAAGTCACCATAAGCATCCTCCCAGTCATCAATTGAGAAATTTTCAAAAACGTTTATTACCTCCTCTTCACTGTTTGCCATAAGGCAAATTCCATCTTCGTATTCTTCTGAGGAAGCTTCTTCTGGGTCTTCTTCTTCCTCGCTCCATGTGCAGACCATTGCCTGTGGCTTCTTCTTCTTCTGCACCTTTATGTTTTTCTTCTGAAAATAGGGACCTTTCTTCTGGAGTTCTGGGCATTCGCCTTTCATGTGTCCCTGGTTGTTACAGTTAAAACAAGTCAGTTTCTTAGGATTTCTATCCCTGTAATTGGTAAACTCATCATTCTTGTTAAAAGAGTGTGGGTTCTTCTTCCTAAAGGTCTTTCCCTTTGTCCTCAGAAACTTTCTGAACTGACGAGTGAGCATAGCCTGCTCCGCCTGGTCGAGATCTGATAAACCTTCAAGCTCAGACTCAGACTCAGGGGTACTGCTGCTGCTCCCACTGTTACTACCCTTGTTGCGGGAAGCTCTTAGAGCTACATTTTTACCCTTCCTCTCACTTCCTTCTCCACCTCCTTGGAAATTCATCTCATAGGTCATCAGGGATCCTATGAGTTCATTCACAGTTAAGACAGTCAAATCTTTTGACTCCTCAATCACAATGGCCTTAGTGTGCCATGCCGGGGATAAAGATCTAAGGATTTTCCTGACTATATCTGCCTCAGCAAGATCCTTCCCTAGCCCTTTAAGAGTGTTAGTGATCAAGGATAACCTGGCATACATTTCGGTTATATTCTCATCTGCATTCATCTTAAACATTTCATACTTAGAAGTGTAGAGGTTTACCTTCGAGGCTTTCACTTGAGCTGTACCTTCATAGATCAATTGCAGCTCATCCCACATTCGCTTGGCAGTTCTGTATGTAGATATACGAGCATATTCCTCTGGATGAACAGCACACTGGATTATGTTCAGCGCCGTCCAGTTGAGTGATGAGAGCTTCACATGATCATCTGTCCAAGCTTCCTCGTTTGGTGGCAGCTCATATGGCCCCACCGTGATTACTCTCCACAATTTATGACTCTGAGCTCTGATGAACACTTCCATCATGTTCTTCCAAAACAAATAGTTACTACCATCGAAATAAGGAGGGCGACTAATGGATTGACCTTCGGCCATGAAGGTTCTAGGACCACCACCATTTCCTTGACCGTTCGTCCACATGACGTAAACCCGCTCTGATACCAAATGTTAGCGCAGCAAGAGTGATATAGAAGGGGGGGATGAATAGATCACTTCCAATTTGCAAAACTTAGGCAAGAAAATAAATCTACCGCTTATGCCCCTTCTAAACTAGCACACAAAGAATTGCAAATGCAGATACCACTCAAGATCGAATAAGAGAATGATGATGAAGAGCTGAGCAAACAAATAATCGAAGTGACAAACAGATAGAGAGCGCAGATAAAGACCTCAAACCACAGAGAAGACAACCGGTTTTTTAGGTGGTTCGACTGCAGTCAGCAATCTACATCCACCCCTCACTCCAACTAGAGTGAGGATTCCACTAGCCACTGCTAGAGCACAGCAGACTCAGTCTGCGAACAACTTGCTGCCAAACAGCTTGAAAACCCAAGGGAGACAAATCCCTCAACCAAGTTCTGCCACCCGCAGAGCTTGAAACCTGTTCTAGCACCTAGCACGAACAGAACCAGAGAGTGCCTCTCCCTTCCTCCACACACAGGAGGGAACCTGCTAATGACAACCCGTCACTAGCAACACTAGAGATCAGCGATCTCTCTTCCTCTGCAACCCAGAGGGAAACCAGAGTTAGACTCCCTTCCTCCACATACCGGAGGGGAACAGATCAGAATTAGACGAAGAACACATAAAGAAAATCAGAAAAGGAACTAAAGACTGATCGAGAAAACATTCGATACTGAGAGTTAATACAAATGTAGCTTCCTGGGAAGCAATTTCAAAAACCAGATACTGCAAACTCTCTTTCTCTCTTCACTGCTATCTCTCTTTTTCTTTCTCTTCACTGCTATCTCTCTTTTTCTTTCTCTTCACTGTTGGATCGAGCTCTCTGTAATTCTGCCTTTTCTTTCTTGGCTCTAATCTACTTCATCGGTGGGCGAAGGTTTCTATTTATAGCGGCAGCAGGTGGATAGGGCACAACATGCGTGTGCTTCCCACGCTCGATCCAGAACCTTCCTGCCACGTGTCCTCATTGGGTTGGTTCCTCTTGTCTTGGATCACGTGCAGCCCATTTATTTGGGAATATTCTTCCTCGTACCTGTAAGGAGATAAAAAATATTAACACGCTGTATGGCCACTAAAACTAAAGCTGCATGAGGTATTTGATAACAACACGACGTGACAACTACACGAGATAAGAAAAGAACGACACGAGATACAATGGACAAGACTGACACAATCAAGGAAGGTGACACGAGGTCAGATCAGGATAGCACGAGGTGAGAAGAAAATATCACGGAGTGAAACAGTAGAAGAACACGCGATTTAGAAGAAACCTGGACGAGGTTAGAACGAAACAACACGAACTAACAAACGGCAACAAACGACGACACGAAGTGAAACAACACTTGAAAACATAAGAAAAACAACTCGAGCACAAAATAGCTCGAATGAACGACTCGAAGATGAGGCGACACGGGCTGACCACGACACGAAGATAAATAACAGAAACCGTTACGAGTTGAAGACAACACGAAGATGAAAACAGAAAACGACACGAGTTGAAAACAACACGAAGATGAAACACAGGAATTGACACGGAGTGTGGTCAAGGCGAGAAGGACACTAAGTCTAAAGAGAAAAATAGCACGAAGACAGAAGAATGACACGGCTATCACGACACGAAATGAAGCAGTGACACTAAGAAAAAGAACGACTCGAGGAACAACAGTAAGTGACACGAAATTAAACAAGCAGACATAAAAGATGACACGAGATGAGCAACTAAAGGACAGAGAGAAACGACACGAGGTTCACAGAGAAGCGACTCGGAGTTCGTCAGAACTATTCGAGCTGCTTCAGTAACACGACACGAAGACAGAGGGAGACACGACATGAAGTTAAACAACCGAGACTAGGACTCGAAGACATAGATGACAAGGATAGAACAACATGAAGTATTACCTCATACAAGTTTTCCTGTCAAGCATGGAAATCAACACGAAGTGTTGTAAGCTCAGACGACACGAAATCTTTTCGTGTTAGTGAGGGGAAACAACACGAAGTGTGGCTCAAGTGGCACGAAAACAACTCCCAAAATTAACTGAAGTGGCTCGAGGATTTACATCAACACAGAGAAACATTTTTGTTCACAAAGGTTCATAGTGTTGAAACCATCAAGACATTATGACTCAGGCAACACCAAAATTCATTTGGTCAAATTGTTCAATTGAACAGGACTTCCCTTACTGTGTAATCCATTCACTTACATGATGAAACATGAGATTATCTTGAGATAAAGAAATGATTTATAGTGTGAGACATCATCAAAATCATAGGGACACAACAGAAGATTATGCTACCTTGTCTCCATCGTCCTCCCAGGGGCACGAGTCCCCTGCTCCTTCCCTTCCACTTGGTCTTCTTCCTCCTAGGTTAGGATTAGGGTCTATCGAGTCTAGGGAAGTAGAGTCAGTTAGGTCTAGAGAAGTAGGGTCTTGTTCTAGGTCGTCCAACCCTTCCTCCTCTGAGTCGCGCCCGCTTGCGCGTCCTCCCAAATCCGTCCCTGATAGGTTCTTGCAAGACCTAGCTCAGCATTGTCATGACCTTTTGAAGTGTCCAGAATTTATTGCTACGGCAATTATGATTGAAGAGGAAGAAGAAATAGAAGGGGTGTGGAGCGATGACGGACTCGGTGTCTATGAAATCCTGGATGAAAAAGATCCGATCAATGAGGACAGCGACGTAGATGACACTACTGATTTGTATGCACAAGGACTTAAGAAATTCGACGAGCCGTCATCGGCAGTGGATGAACCTACAAAGGAAATCAATTTGGGAACTGAAGAAGACCCAAGGCCCATCATTATTGCCGCTAATCTCCCTCCACAAGTAGAAGAAGATTTAATTAGGGTTCTGAGGGAGTATAGCGATTCTTTCACCTGGTCTTATGAAGACATGCTAGGTCTTGACCCCTCTTTCGTGGAACATCGACTCGTGCTTAAACCAGGGGCAACACCTGTGAAACAACGGTCAAGGAGATTTCACCCCCACATGGTCTTAAGGATTAAGGAAGAGGTCGACAAATTGTATAAGGCCAGATTCATTAGAGTTGTTCTATATCCTCAGTGGGTGGCGAACATAGTCCCTGTTATTAAGAAGGATGGAAAGGTGCGTATCTGCATCAATTTCAGGGATCTCAACAAAGCATGTCCAAAAGATGATTTCCCGCTGCCTCACATCGACGTCTTGGTCGATAGCACCGTCGGGTACGAATCTCTGTCATTTATGGACAGTTACTCAGGCTATAATCAAATCCGTCTCACTCCAGAGGATCAAGAGATAACCTCCTTCACCACGCCCTGGGGTACGTACTGTTACGTGGTCATGCCGTTTGGTCTAAAGAATGCGGGGGCCACCTATCAAAGGGCGATGATGGCCATCTTCCACGACATGATGCATATCTATATGGAAGCCTACGTGGATGACATTCTAGTGAAGTCAAGAACCAAAGAAGAACACCCCTCTATTCTGGCTAAGGTGCTGCAAAGAGCCAGGGAGTACAAGCTTAAGATGAATCCGAAGAAGTGTGTATTTGGAGTCTCTTCAGGGAAGCTGTTAGGTTTCATAGTGAGCAAACGGGGGATCCAGATTGATCCTAACAAAGCACAGGCCGTCATGGACATGCCTCTGCCTAAGAACATTACGGAACTTCGAGGACTGATTGGTCGATTGCAATTCATTAGAAGATTCATATCCCAACATTCTCAAAGGTGCCGTCCGTTTTATGAATTACTTAAGGCGGGGGTCAAGTTTGAATGGAATCAAGACTGTCAGAAGGCCTACGATGACTTAAAGGAATATCTATCCAATCTCCCAGTTTTGCAACCTCCTGTCCCTGGGAAACCCCTGATCCTATACATCTCGGTTATTGAGGACTCCCTAGGGGCGGTCTTAGCACAAGTAGACGATGAAGGGAAAGAGCGGGCTGCGTATTACCTATCTCGGTTGTTTAACCCAGCTGAGTCCAGATACACCGCTATGGAGAAGACTTGTGCCGCCTTAGTGTGGGTAGCTCAGAAGCTTAAACAGTACTTCCTTGCTCACCCAGTTAGGTTGATCTCTAGAATGGACCCGATTTGCTATCTCTTAGAAAAGCATGTCCTTTCTAGTAGGTTAGCTCGCTGACAGAGCTTCCTCTCCCAATTCGATATCACATTCGTCGTTTAGAAGGCGGTCAAAGGATACGCCATCACTGAGCATCTTGCCCATCTTCCTATTCCTCACACTGACTCCATTCAGGACGATTTCCCTGATGAGCATCTCTCTGTACTCACCCATCATCCCTTTTGGTCTCTGCACTTCGATGGTGCGCTCAATTCTCAAGGCCGAGAGATCGGCGCTGTTCTGATCACTCCAGAGGGAGTGACTATTCCCTTCGCTTATCAACTTCGATTTCCCGCTACCAACAACATCACTGAGTATGAAGCTCTCCTAGCTGGACTGAAGCACGCCTATCTCCTAGGTGCGCGCTATTTAAATATCATCGGAGACTCTCAGCTTGTCTTGCGGCAAGTTCTGTCCACTTACCCCACTCGTCACCCCAAACTCAAGCCATATCAAGATTTAGTCACGCTCCTTGCTAGGCAATTCCATAAGCTAATCTATATCCATACTCCCCGTTCTCAGAACATTCTAGCCAATGCCTTAGCATCGCTTGCTTCCTCCCTATCTTTTCCTCTCAGTCGGAACACTGAGACTATCGCCGTTCAGAGACTGGACGCACCCTCCCTTCAGGATCCTTGGTTCATCAACTTTAGGAAGGCTGTAGAGGCGAGGGTTGAGAAGGAAGATCTAAAGGAAGTATCTTTAATAGAGCTAGAAGAGATTCTGGATGAAGAAGAATTGCCTTGGTATCACGAAATCGAGTTGTTTTGCAAAGAAGGATCATTCCCAGAAGGGGCAAACGCCAAGCAGCGCAAGTCAATAAGAAGAGCCGCCTCAAGGTACACCATTGTTGCAGGAGAACTATACAGGCGCGCTACTAATGGAATGCTCATGAGATGCTTAGATGATGATGAGGCTTGGAAAGTGGCTGAAGCAGCCCATTCTAGTGAGTGTGGAGGTCATGTCAATGGCCAGGCTCTAGCGAAGAAGATCCTTAGGCAGGGCTACTACTGGCCCACTCTAGAGGAAGATTGCTCCCTCTGTGTCCGGAGGTGTCTTAAGTGCCATCTACATGCCGATAAGATCCATGCTCCAGCTTCATCTCTCCATCCTCTCTCTGCTCCTTGGCCATTCTCTATGTGGGCTTTCGACGTTGTCGGCCCGCTCGGTGATCCTAATTCTCAGATCAAGCAGAAATCCTTTATCCTTACCGCCACTGAGTACTTCACCAAATGGCCCGAAGCCGAGGCGTACGCAGAGATCAAAGCTTCAACGGTGTGCCGCTTTATCATGAAGAATATCATCTCGCGGTTCGGAGTGCCAAGCAGTATCCTCACCGACAACGGACCCCAGTTTGTCTCCCAAGAGCTCAAGGACCCATGTAAGAAGTTCAATATTGCATTGCATCATTCATCTCCATATTACCCTCAAGACAACGGTCAAGCCGAGGCCACTAATAAAACCCTTCTTAAAATCATCAAGAAAACATGCGAATCTCATATGTTTTCCGATTGGCCAGAAAGATTAGTGGAAGCTCTGTGGGCTTACCGCACCTCCGTCCGTACTCCCACGGGACAAACTCCCTATGCTCTTACCTACGGGATGGAGGCGATGCTCCCATATGAGATCTTGATCCCTTCCCTTAGAGTGCAGCTTGATAAGGAACTTAATCTCGATGAACGTCGAGAGGCGTTGCTGGTTCAGCTGGAACTCTTAGATGAGAAGAGGATGAACGCGGCCGATCATGTATCCGTTTATCAAAAGAGAGTTTCACGTTATTTTCAAAAGAAGGTAATTGACCGTAAATTTCAAAAAGGAGATATGGTTTTGAAATGTAAATTCATTCGGTCTGCAGGACCTAGGTCTAAATTGCAACCTAACTGGGAAGGGCCGTTTGTCGTAAAAGAGGCTTATCCAGGGAATGCTTATCGCTTAGTGAACGCGGAAGGTGAGGAGCTCTCTCACCCGTGGAATGGGTTGTACCTTAAGTGGTTCTTTCCTTAAGAGTCTAATCCGTGCCACCCCGGCAGCAAGATGTTTCTCCATTTCTCTAAAAGGGTCCCGAGTAAGGCAACCACACACTACGCAACATCCCTGGTCAGGTTTCCCGCTTTAAAAGACACCGTTTCTCCTTGGTCATGCTTTGGGGGAAAGTTGAAGTCCCTGTTCGTTCCTTCCTTCGGCTGAATCCAGGGGCAAGAGGTGAATAAGGAGGTGACAACCAATCCAGGCACCCTGATAAGAGGAGGTCTCATATAGGGGCAGTCCGTTATGACCTGATGCCACAAGCAAAGAAACAAGAAAAAAAAAGAAAGCAAAGGACAAAATCAAAAGCATCATCTCAAAGGTCTATTAAATATGATTCCAAAGCTCCAGAAAGGCAAGAAAAAGAATCTAGTCATGACAAGAGTGGCAGTACAGTTCCCCGCGGGACGAATGAGCCCGGTCGCACGCATGCCTAGAGTGGACTAAGGTTCGATGACGGACACAAAGCCCCGGCGTAACAGACCAAATTTCTAATGGGTTGTCTGGAGAGGAACCCAAGTCCTAAAAGCTTCTAGATCTGGCCTAAGCTTACCCCCCGTGTTCTATTTTCCTTTTTCAGGATTGAAACTAGTACCCTGGGTATGGCCCTGGTAGAAACACCGTCATGAAAATCTGGGCCTTGGTCAGGGTTTGTCACCTCATTGCATGCCAACCTCGGGACTCTCAATACGATGCGGAGGGCTCACGTTGCTAAGGGAAAGCACTGGTTTTCAAAATCCAAAAACAACGTATATTTCAAAATCCAAAAACAACATATATTTCAAAATCTAAAAACAACATATATTTCAAAATTCAAAAACATCATATATTTCAAAATCTAAAAACATCATATATTTCAAAAATCCAAAAACATCATATATTTCGGAATAAAAAAACATCAAATATTTCCAAAACTCACAAAAATTTGAATATTTTCCCAAAATCCAAAAATACCATCATATGCATCGCATGCATCGCATTAGTTCTATTATGTTTTTTCCCGCCTATTTAATAAGGCTCCACCCCTTGACCAAATATCAAGAAACGGTCGTTATCTAACTTGCTTCGAGGCAAGGGGTTGAGTATAAGAACAGATCTAACTTGTTCCATGTTTAAGTGTGTGCAGAACGCAAGACCAAGAACAAAGCTGAAATCTCATAACTATGCAGGTTCAAGAATGTGACGCGCCAGGTATAGGCCGCCACACTCATATAACGGTCTTTGATTAAACCGTTACTTTCCTTCAGAACGTTGGCTTTGATTCTCTCAGCAGCTCTCTCTCTAACGGCCTGGGGCACGACCGTTATTCTTCCCAACGGTCCATCGTTGGACCGTTACTTCCTCCAGAGAATTTAGTTCTCAGAGCATACACTCTAACGGCCTATCTCCCCACCGTTATATCCTTCTAACGGCCCTGATCCGATCGGTTACATGCTCCGGAGGCTCTGTTGTTCAGATCATTCTAGCCAAGACAAGCAACAACTTCGTGTCCACTCAACTAAGACAATCCCATCTTATTCAAATGAACTTAATGCAACACAAGATTGATAAAATTCCAACTCTGATTGTCAATTACATCGTTCAAAAGGAAAATCAAGCTACATTCAGTTTCTTATCCGCAAGAGGGCGGATCTTCCTCAACTCTTTCACATAACTGCGGCGTGCTTCGTCGTTCTCTTCCACTTTTTCTTGCCACGGACGCACCTTGTTGATCTCCCACATGGCCAGCGCGTTCCGGACTGCTCTCTCATCTTCCTCGGTCCCCATCTTCCTAGGTAGAAGGGGAGGGTAGTGTGATAGTGCAGGAACTTCAATTCGAGGTAGTCCGATCTGAAGATGGCACCGGTGTGGGTTGTAGATCGCCATGGTAGTATTTCCCACTAGCAGGAGGTCCAGGACTTGACGCCGCGGTATTCTAAGAAGGGTGCTCCGAAGGATTCTTGGTCGCATGATGAACTTGTCTATTGGAAAGGTGTTGAAGAAGAGGCGCCATTCATCCCGAGTTTTCTTGTCCGCCATCTTGCATTCAACCTGTGAAGAAAATCCAGATGCCCCTCCAATGAAGAAGAGAGGGTGGCTCCCAAAGATCCGGCTAGCAGAAGTTATGTCTTCCTTTGGTTGGAATTTGATTCTCACTCCCATCCAACACTCGAGGAGAATCATGGAGCCGAATAGAGGTCCTCCTAGGCAAGCCGAGCTTAGTCCTTCATAGAGGTATGAGAGGATCGCTTGAGAGAGGGACATTCCCCGCCACAACCCACTGATTATGCTGAGATTTCGGGTATCTAAGAGGTGGTCGGTCGTGGTGAAAAGGAAAACTCCGCATAAGCAAACCGCCACCGCCTTGGCTATTGCTTCATGTCTCTCCCACTTATTTTTGCAATGAGAGACTATCCATTGTGCCAAGGGTATCAAGTGTATGTGGTGCGGGCTGATCATGGTCCTTACGTCCTTTGGATTATGGATGAAATCACTCAAGATCGAGGACGGGTCAATAGGCTCAACCGTGTAGCAAACTAGGTCTTCATCCCCCGCCTTAGTCTTAGGAAGGGCTAGGTAGGTTTCTACCTCCTCTAATAGGACTGTTGCTTCAAAGGAAGGGAAGATGAAGGTGTGTGTTTGTGGATGCCACAATTCTATGAGGGCTGAAATACTAGGCCAATCTAATGTCAATTTCTGGAAATTCTTGCCTAAGACCAAGAGAGGTTGAAGGTGCCACGCTTTAAGAATTGATGTAACCTCTAAAGGGAGTGCCTTTACCATGGGAGCCACCCACTTCAGATTAGAATAGCATCTTGGACCAGGGAGAGGCTTGAAGAGAAGAAGAAAAAAAATCATGAGGAAGAAGATGAAGTGCAGAAATTTCTGAACTTGGTTAAGTTATGGAAGCTTACCACTCTTTGAGCATTAGAGCTTAGATGCTTGGGAATTGAGGTTAGCCTTTGTAGCGCTCCATACTCTTTTCTTGCAGCTTTGGGTCCAGTGTGGACTCTCTCCTCCATAGCCATCACCTCGAAGCTTCTCTTCATCTTGTTTCCTGCCCTTAGATGGAGTTTTTCAGCCTTCTAGCAGAGAATTCAGAAAGATACGATTTTGGCTAGGTTTTCAAGTTTTAAAGGTTTGGTTTTGGCTTTAAAGTGGTAAGATTCGGATTGGAAGGCGTTATCTTAAGTTTGGGAGAAGTCTAGAACGGATCAAGGGCTTCTTATCTCGGGTTTTGCCCCTTACAGCTCAATCCGTCTCGGAGTACAATTCATGATATAACGGTCTGTCGTCGGACCGTTACTTGACTCTGACGCGCCAGCTCTGGGCCGTCACATTTCCTGTGGGTTTAAATTTAGTCCAACCTTGTTCTGTCAAGCTTAACGGTCTAGCATGAGACCGTTATATTCTTATGACGCGTTCTCTCTGAGCCGTTACATTCTCTGCTGATCAGTTTTGGTTTCGTCTTGGTCAATCATGCTCAATGGTCTTGCTCATGACCGTTATCTATCTCCGACGCACTATGCGTGGACCGTCACATTTCCTGCACATTTTGTTAAGTCTATACATCCCATTCATCATCCTAGTCTATACAGTATTTTGAGGTCTACACATCATGCAGAGTCTACACAGCTTTAAGTCCATACATTCCCCAAGTCTTCATCTAAAAGTCCATACATTCTCCAAATCTGTACATTCTTCATCCAAGTGTGTACAACCCCAAGTCTATACATTCCTTGTCTAAAGTCCATACATTCTCCAAATCTGTACATTCTTCATCCAAGTGTGTACAACCCCAAGTCTATACATTCCTTGTCTAAAGTCCATGCATTCTCCAAGTCTGTACATTCTTGATCCAAGTCCATACATTACCCAAGTGTGCACAACCCCAAGTCTGCACATTGCTCGTCAGAAGTCCATACATTCTTCAGATCTGAGCATTCCTTGGCTAAAACGAAGTCTACACATCGTTTGGTCGTCTGCACTCCAAGTCTATACATCACTTGGACGAGGTCTGTACACTCATGAGTGCATTCATAATTCAGTCTTGTTCTGTCAAGTCTAACGGTCTAGTATTTGACCGTTACATCCTTCTGACGCACCAGCTCTGAGCCATTACTCTTTCTGCTGCTCAGTTCTGCAAAATTGAGCTCTGTCCTCTCTAACGGCCCCCATCTAATGCGTTATTTGATCCTGACGGGCTGGATCTAGACCGTTACATTATCTGCTGCTAAAATTTGGGCTATTCCTATCTGCCTCTGTTTGGACCTGGCGGTCTTACATGCTTTTCATTTCCGTTCATCCTACCCGTCCACACATTATCTCACCATGCACTTTTCTCATCCACACAATCACCCGTTCCTTAACATGCATTCATTCCCACACATCCACATGCGTTCCCTGCATTCCATCACACATTCTCACATTCATTCCTGCCTTCATTCATACTCATCTGTTTGCATTCATTTACATATCCATTCATTCACACATTCACAAAAACAAACAAAAGATCAAAAAGAAAAATTTTCATTCATCCATTTACGTATAAGTCATGTACAAGTAAAAACAAAAAGAAAAACATGCATCACTCGGCTGGCTTATCCGCCGGGCCGCCATCATCATCTCCACTCTCCGGCTTCCTCGTCGGTGGTGCTATGGAGGCACTCTCCTCCTGCTGGCCCCTCTCCGCCCTCTCATTCCTCCGTTGACCAGAGGAGCTAACGAGGTAGTCTGCCACTGATCCGACACGAGCAGCACTCCTCGGCGCTCCGCTCTGAGAGACGCTCCGCTCCGATCCTCGGCCCATCATCCGTATGGTCCTCTCCAAGGTCTGAACCTCGACCTTCATGTCGTGGGCCGCGAGTCCCGCAGCTCGTGCCTCGGACCGGTATCTCTCGAAGTCTGCTGTCTGCGTTGCCGTCCGCGCAAGCTCTCCTCTCAATCGGGCCACCTCTGCTCGTAAGACCTCTACCTCAGTCCGAGCCAGTTTTGCCTCGGCCGCTGCTGTGGCTAGCTCTCTCGCCTGTAGTTTGCTTTGCATATAGTTAGTCGCATAAGCATATTAATTTGCACAAGCATAAGCATTTTTTTTTGGGTCTAGCATTTAGCATCTTACCCGCTCCGCGAGGGTGGCCTCCGCCTCCTCGGCCCGAGCAACCGCTAGGGCGAACTCGGCGTCCCGCTCAGCTCTGTCCCCGGCAGGTTGTGAGGATGATGATGGGGCATCCGGTCCCACTCTTTGGGCTCCCTCAGCCCGCTGCATTTAGAGATCATTGGTCAGTCCATCGCATTCACGTCATAATCATAAACATAATCATTTTAGGTCCAAGGTTTTTAGAGTCTTACCAAGAGCTCCAAAGCGGTCCGGTACTCGTCCCGCTACTGGACGGTGGCGTGAAGAAGCCCCTCGAGCTCGGCTATCCTTCCCTCGGGGTCTAGCTACATTTAGAAAGCATATGAGTCAGTGCATATAGGATAAAATTTTCATTCAGAGTATAGGGTTTTATTGCATACCGGTTGTCGGGTACCTCGGTACACCCGGTCCCCGTACAGTCGAGCGAAGGCTTTCAAGTACGCCTTATCGCTTTCGTCCCGCTCCTTCACTTCTCTACCCCGCTTGTTCCAGTCATGGACGTACTTCACCTTCCGGGCGCACCAATCTATGTCACCGCTAATTCCCTTCGCTGACTTCCCCGGGCGGTCGTCGCTGTGGCGTGGAAAGGTCACCTCTGGCTGGTGTAGTCCCCGAGTCCTCAGAATCAACCGGTAATGAAGAGGCTCGATGATATGGATGCAGTGCAACCATATGTCTCATCCCCGGTACAAAAGGGCTGCCTCCACCCATGGCTGTCCCTCGTAGCTCTCGCCTCTGTACGAGGTCCACTTCACCTGAAAGCATGAATCAAATCATCATATAGAAGCATATAGAAATATTCAAAATCATTTAGAAAGCATTTTTGAGTTCGGGCTTACCGCCGTGTGTGGGAAGGAATCCAAATCGTCCTAGATCGCTCGAGTCAATCTGATGATCGACCCCGGGTCCCTTGCGACCACCCATCGCCTCGCGATCGGGATGCGACCGGTGTGGAGTAGTGTTCCCCGTCCTATGCCCGGGAGGTACATGTAGCTCCAGAACTGCATTTAGAAGTTAAGTCAGTAAACTTGCATGAACATTTGCATAAATCATAATAGAAGCATTTAAATTGCATTTACCTGTAGAAAAGGCGAGAAGCCACCCAGCATCGTCTGTCGGTCCGTCGTACTGAGGGACTTGAACAGGAAGGCCAAGACTGCCGCTCCCCAGGCGTACTTTCCAACTCTGCCCAAATCCTCGATCATCGACAGCAGCCGGCAGCTGATCACATCTACCCGAGTCGCGAACAGGAGCTTCCCGAACAGTAGCATCAGGAAGCGCCTCAGGGTGCGATCTCCCTCTGGTCCCGCCTCTGCCGCCACTCGTGGGCGCACCTGGTCAATCACTCTACCCAGATGCTCCTCTGGTAGCTCGCCCACAGCTATGGATGCTCCCCTCAGTCCTAGGCTCTCCTACAGTACTGATCTCGAGAGCTGGGATGACGTCTGCCCCGGTCTGATCAAATCTAGCCCCAACAGCTCCTGGGCCATCTCTCGGTAGTTCCTGTAAGTCCATCCTGTCACTGCGGCTCCGTGCACTCTCAATCCAGCGATCCTCGCCATGTCTTCCAGCGTGGGGATCATGTGACCCCACGGGAAGATGAATGCTCTGCTGATCGGATCCCACCTCTTGTGCAAGGTGTACAGCAAAGGCGTGTCCATTCTGGTCACCTCGATGCTCAGCACCTCGGCAAACCCCATCCCGGCCAATCTCTCTCTCTGGTAATCGGGCAGTGCCTGGTACACCGCCCGTATCTGAAGCCAGGAGATCCTCGTCCGTCTTTTTCCCTGCATTCATTTAAGTCATAAGTCAGTCAAATACATCATAAAATCATTGCATAACATTTATAAAATAAAAACAAAACAAAAAACTGAATAATTGAAAACCTAAAAAATAGTTCTGGCCTCTGGTGCATGTAACGGCCCTGGGATGGGGCGTCACATGGCTCTAACGCATCTAGAGTGACGCGTTAGGCTTGTGACGGTCACTGGAAGGACCGTCACATTCCCTGCTAAAGGGCGTTTTTCCTTTGCATTCCGTGGCTCTCCCACTTTGGCCAAAAGGCCTACAAATGATCCTAAAGGGCTTTGGGACCCATTTTCTACCCCCCATTTCCACATGCATTCATACAAAAGAACACAAAAAAATTAAAATTTTGAAAATTATGGCGGAGGCCTACCTCATGGTCTGGGCCCCTCTTCCTCTTTTTCTCCTGTCCCTTGGGTTCTCCCTCGTCCAGGAGAGTTTCCCCTTGGTCCTCCTCGGCCATTGGAGCCTCTTCTTCCACCCTTGGAGCTCTCTTCCTTTTTTTCCTCCTCCTCAGTTGGCCTCTTCCTCGTCACGGATGGCGGGATGTTCTCTCGTTCTATCCGGCGGTGGAGGTGGCGTATCGCCTTCTTCTTCCCTCTCTCCCTCTTCTACGGTGGCTGAGAGCCCTCGTCGCCGGCCATCTCCTTCGATGGTCGCCGGTGGTCTTGGGGTTTCTCGTTTGGGGTTTTTTGGGGTGCTAAGGCTTGAATGCTTGAATGAATAAGGCTCGTGACCGTTCGGTTTGTTTTTTTTGAACGCTCAGGAAATGTGATGGTCTGTCGTCTGACCGTTACACTCTCTAACGCATCTTGCTAAGACCATTAGGTCAATTGAACTGTTTCATTGAAGAATGTGAACCGCCCAATCTCTAACGGCCCTCGTCTGGTCCGTTACTTCATATGACGCCCTCTCTTCAGACCGTTACAGCTTGCAAGTTTCTTGATGAATAAAATGGTCCATTTGATGATTGAATGACCACATTTTCTGCCATGGCACATATTATTAATGCTTCTAACACGTATGAATGGTTATGCCTTATTTCATGCTCATGTTATTATTGGCTAACCTCTTTCTCATGAATGAAGTTATGAACATCACGCTTTTCCGGTCGGGCAGGTAAGTCAGGTATTGCATCTCGTTCCCAAATCCTTTAATGCATTACTATATGTTATCTATGATATATTATCTCGAGAACCGGCTGGTCATTCGTGTGTTCTGGGATCTGATGTTCCCCTTAAACAAAAATGATGATGATCTAAGTTCACATGTTTAATCGTTGGATAGGCCGTTAGGTTGGAAAAATTTGGGGACGATGGTTCTGTCTTGCACGCCGTGGTTGCAGATGGTGTCCTGACCCTGATTTCTCCGGTCTAGCAATACTATTCTCGAGTATCTTTATTATTTTATCTTTCTTTGCATTTGTTTTAACGATTCCTTTTTCTTTACCCCAGCATGCATCATCCGCATATTTGAGCATTCATGATCTTCATTTGTTCAAGGTATCTCAATGATGGTGAATAACTGTGTTCTTAATCTCGAATAAGAAGAATCATTCCACTCTGAATTAGAAGGTTTCCTTCGATCTCTCGCTTGATTTGGTTGGCTGAAGGTTCCTGTCTGGAGTTTAGTCAGTTCTCTTTCCTTTCCGTTGCCTCTGGCGGCTAGCCGTGTTTCCTTTCCTTAGTTGTTAATTCCTCCAGACTTGCATCCTTCGGTTGGCTATATCCTTGTGATCAGTTCAGAGTTTTCCAAAAAATTCCTATCGCTTGTTGGTAAAGAACGGGTGTCGTTTACCTTAACGCCCACTTTTTGGTTCACTCCGCTTCACTTCCGCTTCATCTCCATGTTCCATTTCGCTTTCGCTTCACCTCCACTCGCTCCCCTGCAAAGAGGACGTTAAGGAGGGGCATCTGTTGACACCCGTTTTATGACCAATAAGTTGGGTCATCTCCTTGTTCTATCCATGTGATGCTCCAAGTTGTTCACTCTTCATTGAGTCTCCTTCGTCGGTTTGAAGCTCATTTCATGGGTCTTAGCTCCTTGGTTGAGTGTGGTTCCTGGTGGCTTTTTCATTGGATGAAGCTTAGCAAGCTCTTATCAATTTTGATCCTCATTATTTCTAACGGTCCTCTGCATGGGCGTTACATTCTTCTAACGCATTCGCCCTAGGCCGTTACTTCTTGAAGAGTCCTGAAGTTTGAGGTCTTTGTTTCAATCCTTATCTGTTGGCCTACCCATTGATTCTAACGGTCTGTCGTGCAGCCGTTACTTCCCTCCAACGCGTCCACTCATGGCCGTTAATTTCATTCAAGAGTCCTATTGTTTGATCTTCTTCCGTTGATCTTATCTCTTTTGAGATAAGGTTAAATGTAACGGTATCCCCCTGACGCGTTATTTTCATGTGGCGGTCTGTCGTGTAGCCGTTACATCCAACAGAGAGTCCTGGCAGTTCAGGCCTTTTCTCTGCTACTCCGTGGTCGAGATAAGAATTTGAATTGGTGATTTCTCTTCCAAATCTGATCCTCAGAGCCTTCTGTTTGTTTCTATGGACTCTTGGTGATATTATCTTCAAGGATTTGTTAAGAGTTATCCTCTTTTCTTGCTGGATTATCCTCTGTTCGACCGGAGAGTTTGAGGGCCTATAAATAGCACCCTTAACTTCATGGCCCGAGGGAGGAAGATCTGGAGTTCGCGTCGAAGTGCTGCCGCATTCTGGAGCCACATCTAACCAAGGATATTTGTCTTTCACATCCATCTGCTTCACGGTGAAGGGAGTATTCGTTCTATTGAGTTTCAAAGTTCATCATTGCATATTGTGTTCTTCCTCCTCCCTCTCATCATAGGCATTGTCCCTCTCCTTGTTTCCACGTTCTGCATCTGGTTTTCCTCATCTAAACATCTTCCCACGTTTTAAAACGCCCAGAGGGGTTAAAAAACCAAAACTTTCCCGGTATTCCCCTTTCCTTTTGCATGCTCTTAAGCCTTTTGAGAGTTGATAGTACGCTTGTTTAAAGGGATAATCTGGGTTTATTTTCTTGTGTTTTCACGTTCTTTGGCAGGTTTACAGGTTCACTACGTGAGGCCCAAGTCTTCTGGCCGGCTGGAAGAGTTGGAGTTAAAAGAGTCCACAAGCTATTACTGCAGGTTTTCTGACGGTCTTGTGCAGGCGCGTCAGGCTTCTCTAACGGCTCATCTGGAGACCGTCACATTCCTGTGACGCACGGGGTCTGGACCGTTACATTCGGTTGATCTGCAGATTTCACTGGTTTTCTCTCTCCCGTGGGCGGGTGCTTCATCCACCTATTTCCAAGGTATTTTCAAGTCTCTGGCTTGTGTGTACTTTGGTGGTGATCACGTTCTTTCTTAGTATTGGGCATTAGCTTTCTCTCCATCTCATATCTCTTATTTCCTTTATTTGCTCCACCCTTGCGGTGTGTTTTTATTTGCTCTTGCTCCACGCCCCGGCGTGTGTTTTTCTTTATTCCCATAGTTTAGCTTGATGATTGAGATAGCATGCCCATGCTAGAGCTTGTTCTGGTTGCCTAGGTTCATGGTTCACATGTCCTTGGGTTGATTGAGATCTTTGATTTTTGCTTATCATCTTTATTACACATCAAAACAAAAAGAAGAAGAGAAGCAAAATAAATCAACAATCAATTTCAGAGTTTACTTGAGAAGATGACTCATCCAGCTGATCACTGCTGTGATCTCTAGCCACGAGGCACTTGATTTCATCTTTACATCGGCTGGCAGTTATCTTGTTGATGATCTCTGAAGCACTCCTGCATTCAGAGACAAATGGAAATTGGTTAGCATTTATTACCCTTTTTGTTAGTTCAAGGGTCTTTTGATTTTCAGCAATCTTCAGTCTATCTGAAGCATTCCATTGGGATTGATCCTCTGGAATGTCATACGAATTGTGTAAAATAAGTATCCAAGGATTTGAATCAACAAAGATGACAAAGTCTCTGAACTTCCCCAACCAGCAGTAAAACTCAGAACCAACGAATTGAAGAACTTCAGCCATTTAACCAAATTCAAATCAGATTATGAGCAGCAAACTAAGCAGTTAAGATAGAATGCGTCAAAAAAAAAGAGTCAGGACCTGATCTGCAGGTCGTTGGACCTTCTATTGCAGATACCCGCTCTGATACCAATTGTTAGACGCAGTGGTATGCTCTGATACCAATGATAAGGCGATGGAGTCGGAGCAACCGTGGATCCAGAGGGGGGGTGAATGGATCCTTTTTAAAAAAATTTAGACCAAATCAAAAATTCTGATTCAAATAAAGTAAATTCACTCGCTCAGAATATCAACGAACACTCGGTGTATGAATGTGGTACTCAATCTAACCAGTTGTTAACGATTACACTAGCGAAGCGATCCAAATGAAAAACAATAAGTTCAAGTAGAACCACAAACAATCACATGACACCGGATCTTTTAGGTGGTTCGGTCCTGTAGACCTACATCCACCCCACACTCAAACCCGAGTGTGGCTTACTTCTGACAAACAGCTTGAAGACTGCTACGCATCACAACTTGCGAACAAACCGCTGGGCTTTACAGCTTAGCCGACTGCTGACTAACAACTTGACCGCTGGGCATTACAGCTTTGCCACCGCTGAGCATTACAGCTTAGCTAACCGCTGATACACAGCTTAAAATAGATTTATAAAAGAAAGAAAAATAGTAAGACTGAAAGATAGAAGACAGATAATGCTCTAAACACAATGTAGCTCTTTACAGAGCAGAACAACCCTAGATCTGATCTAGTGGTTGTAAGGATGCCTTCAATTTTCCTCCTCGATCTCTGAATACCAATCCCCTATTTCTGCAACATTTCTCCTTCTTCCTTTTCTCAACAGACTCTCAAGATCTCACTAAGGTAGAAGGACTGATCTTCTCTCTCAGGTGAAATTGAGCCTTCCTCACTCACTTCTGCTCTAGATTTCCTCACATCTTCTCTCTGCTCTCCGTTCTCTGTATTTTTTTTCTCTATACTTCACTCTCTTCTTCTCTTTCGATGTGTCTCAATTGATTTCAGGCGAAAACCCTTTATTTATAGGCGAGAGATAGAGGACGCATAGATGGCACTTTCCCGCTCATTTTCCAATCAACTTATCCTTACTGGCAGTCCACGTGTCAGAAGGTTGCTGGCCATGTGACAGAATCGCAGTCAACGAGGCATCCTGGGATCACACGCTACTTATTGGGTCATGCGTGAACTTAAGTTCTTGCGTATTCAATAAAGACATTTCGTCAAACACCTTGCAGGCATATTGAACCAATCATAATGTATTTGACTTAACCATGCAGACATGTTGTAGACAGAGAAAAATGATCGATGGTCATGAATAGGTCTTATTCAGATGCTTAGGGTATGACTTAGTTCAAGCAGACAGGACACAGAGATTTTTGTGAAATTTGGCAAGACATCACCACTGGCATCGACCTAGACCTTGACCTTATACAGAAGATAAGAAGACTTGCATTGACCTTTGTTCATGACCTATTCAGATTAGCACTGACCTCAGTGCATAGGACTCCATACTAGCATCTTCCTTAGTAAATACTAACGTCAACCTTAGTTCATGAAATAATGCAGACTAGCACCGACTTTAATACATGACTTTATATGCTGACAAGGTAACTTGCATCGACCTGATTATGCGAACAAGGTAACTAACACCGACCTCACTAAGCAAACAAGGCAACTAGCATCGACCTCACTATATGAGCGATGCAACTAGCATCGACCTCACTTCATGAGAAATGCAACTAGCACCAAACTTAAGTATGCGAGAGATGCTACTAGCATTGATCTTACTCAGTGAAAGACGCAACTAGCATCCACCTGACTTGATGGAAGATGCAACTAGCATCGACCTGACTTAATGCAGGATGTTACTAACATCGTCCTTAGTAATGAATGTATGAATCATGCATCGACCTTATGAAGATTAAGACCATGCTATCACCGACCTTATGAACATGCGACATTAAGCTAGCATCAACCTTATGACTACTAAGAATACTCATGTATGCAAACTATTTGACAGAATGACTAAATGACTATGTATAGATTCAGTGCATGCATCGACCTTAGCATATGCATAACATCAAGCATATGAATCATGTAAACAAACACTTTATCACTGACATGATTCATAGTGTGTCATCATCAAAACTAGAGATCCAACAGAGGAAAAGGGAGATGGTGATGAGGGGGAGAGGCTAAGGTGACTAGGGTGAGATGGAGAAAGGAGAAGAGAGGATGGGGGCAACTAGGGTGAGAGAGGGGGAACCAAGGGCAACCTAGGGTGAGAGAGAGAGAGATACTAAGGGCGCAAGAGAGAGAGAGAGGGAGAAATACTAAGGGGGAAAATCTCTAGCAAGCAAAAAGACTCAAGAGAAAGAACTCTCTTTTTCTCCCTTCAAGGGGCTATTTATAGGGGCAATGGGTGCAATGGAGGTGGAGATTACATTAGAAGAAGATGAAGGGCTTAGATTTAGGGAGAATGAGAAGAAAGAGGGAGAGAGAGAGGAGGTGGGCGCTCCCTTCCCTAGGATTTTGGGCGCCCCATCCATTGTTTCCTATTTGGGTGGTATTCTCCCTCCATTCTGCTCCTTGATTTTCTCCTCATTCTCCTCCTTGATTCTCTCTATTTAAATCTTTAAATTTTCTTTTCCCTCCAATAAAAAATAGGCGACGACTGCACTTTGACTTGGTCAACATGAAGGGGGGCGCCCCTAGGGTTTCGCCTCTTGAACCTGTAACTCTTTTGCCCCTGGGTTGTTCCGCATTTTCCTTCAATGTCCTACACACACACACAATTTTGATTTAGTCCATAATAAATTATTAAATGGGACATGTAAATTAGAAGTGTGTCACGTCCCGAGCCTTTTATTATAGCGGAAGACTAGCTCGAGAAACGTGAACAGCCAGCTTGGTAAGCCTCTTGCAAGTAAGAACGATCAGAGCGCAAGACAATCACACACATAAATGTAATTGCACAAAATTTACTCAAACTTCAACTTATTTAATAATCAAATATTCAAATACAATCACTAATTCAACTCTCTTCATCATACTAGACTCAAGAAATAAGAAAATTACATAGACTCAATCTAAACAATGTAGACTTCCTAAGTCCTCACTCATTCTTCATTCACTCTCGGACCCGCTATTTGAACGTTCCGAATCCGATCCCGACTCACTTCCATCTTCTGAAAAGATTGGAAATAGGTAATGAGCACACTTGTCTAGTAGGTATCTTCGCATCAATATAATTAGTAATATTTAAGTAATTAGCATTTTTGGCTCTAAAGAATAAGATAAAATCATGCGACTGCGATAAATCATGCGAATAACCAAAGTAACAAAAGATGATCGTTTAAGATAGAATGAGCAAGTATGAACTAGCAAGAATGTAACAAGAACATGATATGGCCATTCATGAACAAGAATGTAACGAGAATGTACTAGTAATACCACGTAGTCATCACCCAAACATCTTTTGCTTATGAGCAAGTATTTGATGAATTTCTATGGAATATCATGTATCAAGCAAGAAAGTCATGTACAAGTATTTTAATGATGCCCGTGGATCTTCACTTATTTATAGAGAAAGTACTCCCAGCGCAATGCGACGCCAGTAGCATCATACCCCATGGTTTATAATAGTATGTTTCCGATAATCAGCCGAGGGGACTAGCATAGAGCCCTTGAACACAATCAGTGCTCGATCGCATCTTCAAGTATAAATCAAGCTACTTCCACATTTCAAGTAATAAAGTATGGCCAATAATATAGCAAGTTCAAATAAATTCATGATAACAATAGTTCACTGAATGAACGCTTCAATTAAGAAATGCGAGGTCAAGAATGACTTAAAACAAGGTTATGCTTATGGAAATAAATCGGCAGCATAACGGTTCATTTCTTAACTTTCACAATTTAAGATTAAGTATCTTTGAACAATATGACAAGTCCTAGACCATCAATAATCCATCTAGGAACTTTAGAATATCAACCCTTAGGTCAAACCTCGGGTTAAAACACTCAAGAACTGTGACGATCAATCAATGGGCCGTTACATGATCGTGACAGTCTATCATTGATAAGTCAGAATGACTGAATCCAGAAACAACAAAACGGACTCAGTAAATGTGACGTTCGTATATTAGGCCATTAGATGAGCATGACAGTCTAATATGGATTCGTTACATATCTAGAACCAGAAACTTTGATAGTGCTTTCTAACAATTGGGCTTTCATGGTACAATCAACTCGGCGTCCTAGTGGGAATCCCAGGCTCGCGGAGAATTACGGAGGCCTTGAAACAAGATTTCCTAGTCCATTGGAAGGAATATCCAATAGAGAGGTCCTCAAGTTCAAGAATATGTTCCTATAGTGCAAAGTGTGAACTAATGGTCATATACCGGAATATATGCCATTTACTTAAAGAAATGACTCTATAAAAAAAGAAAGAATTTGTAACGATGTGAAACCATGATAAAACTTCGTCAATACAATACTGAAAATCATAGTTTAAATTCAAAACTATAGAGTTTAGGTAATGAAATTAGCGTAACTTAAAATAACTCAAGATGCTTTAAACATGCAATTTCCTATCAAGAATCAATAAATAAACTCAAGGTCATGAAAACAAGTCAAAACTTAGATAACTAGGCTTATTTATAAGTAAGTTTGACTGTCCTCAGTCCTGTCTTGGGTTGACAGAAAATAGCACTCTGACGGTCTAAGACAGGCGCGTTATACATCTGTGACTGTTTATCATGGGGCCGTTACAGTATTGTGACGCACTGACTTTGGTCCGTCAGAGACAACAGAGAAATTTAAATATAACCGAGGGTGTGACGGCCGATCGTAAGGCCGTTACAATCATGTGACGGTCTTACCTTAATCCATCAGAGCTTCTGCTGACATGATATAGAAGGTAAAAGACTAAAAATATGTCATGGCTGGAAATCAAAATACTTAGAATATTCCAGTCATGAGAAACGAAATATAGAGGCTATCTAGATGCATATGTTGCAGTGATTTGAACAAGATAATATCTTTTATCTTTGATTAAGGCTCAAGACATGCATGTATGCATAGGTCAAACTAAAACATGAATTCAGGTCTAGAATGCATGAAATCAATCAAAATCAGAGGACTTTTATCCCTAACACGATGTTCTTGCCATTCATGAGATCCTACTTCTTTTCTGGGCTTTAATCTTCGAATTTGGGACTACAAGACACGCCCTAATCCTCCCCTTCTTGTGAATTTGCAGCAACTTCACGTCGCTCTAACTCCTCAACCTCTTGACCTAAAGCGGTGAAATTTTGAGGGTAAGAAGATGAAACTAAGGGGAACAAAAAGTTCTACAGAATCAAACTCTAAATACCTCGTTTTGATGATCTAATTCCCTGATCTTTAATGGACCTTTGCTCAGATTCCTGGGTTGCTAATGCCGTACCAGTAACTTTGGAAGCTTCTAACTTCTTGTGTAGTTGATCTCCAAGCACAAAATTTTGAGAGCTATTAGTCTAAAGTATTATAAACAAAAAGTTCTAAAGAACTTATCTGAAATTATGACTCCTTACCTTGATTCCACGCGAGCCAAAGTAGGGGTCACGTAGGTCAAAACTAGGTCCTATTTATAGGGTTTTGGCTAGGGTTTGAGGATTAGATCAATTCTAGAGTCCTTGTTAAAGCTTAGATCAACTTCTAAGAGTCCTTAACACCTCTACTAGTCTTCCCATCTCGATCCCTAAGAGATAGACTAGCAAAAATCTAATCTTTTTGCTCTTTCTTCACTTCACGGAACTAATCAGAGCGTAACGGTCGAAAGTAGGCGCGTTACATGACTGTGGCGGTCGCACGATAGACCGCTACATCCCATGTGCGCAGAATTCAATAAAATTCAAACTCTTTTATTTATTTTATCCACATAATTATCTAATAAATGAGTATTTATCCTTAAAATTCGTGAATATGCTGAATAACCTTCTAGAATATGGGTCAAACTTAATGGGCTTGGTCCATAAACCTATTGGGTTTCAATTAAATAGGCTGGACTAGTTATTTAACATAATTGGGCCTTATAATGATTTATTTAACCCAATATCTATTTATTAATTCATTTAGGCCTTTATAAATTCCTAATAAATTCTAGAAAAATTCTATATATAAAAAAATCCAAAAATTATTTATATAATTTTTTAGGGCACTACCCTCTCCCCCACTTAGAAGAATTTGGTCCCCAAATTCAATACATAAATTTTTACGGAGAGTGTATGTATTTTAATGTATTAAAAATTAACGTAAGGCGAATGGGTTAAGAGGATATCTTTAATCATTTCACTTTCCTTGTCTAGAATGTCATTTAATCGATTTCGCTTCCCACGTCCGTTGTTATCTCTTGAAGATTGTTCATTTATGAGAGGACACATGGGCAAGCGATGTTCCCGACTTCTACATTTGAGACAAGCGCCTAGACGTTTCCAACATTCTTTTGCCGAGTGTCCAAATTTTTCACAAAATGAGCAAGCCGTGGAGACTTGCATTCTCTCTTCTTCTTTAACTTTCTTATTCTTTCCGTTTCCGTTTCCATTTCCTTTTCTATTACCGTTTCCATTACGGGACCTCTTAATGTGACGATTTTCATCCTCATCCACTTCTTTCTCTTCTTGCCTATCATGTTTTCGGCTTGACCTTTCTCCTCGGAGCCTTTCCACCTTCTCTATGGTTTTTTCACATAGATGCGCTCTTTGAACCATCTCGGTATAGGTGCGGATATTCTGAGTTCCTAGTTGTTGGATAAATCTGGGTCTTAAACCATCCATAAATCGGTTGGCTTCCAATAAATCTGTGCTTACCAAGTGAGGAGCATAAGATGCTAGTCGAGAGAATTATAATTCATATTCTGCCACGGACATCATGCCTTATTTTAAGGAGGCAAATTCCATAGCCTTTCTCTCCTTTACATGCTCGGAGAAGTACTTGGCTAGGAAAACTGTATGAAAACTCTCCCATGTATGAGGTGCATCTGCAGGTGGCGCCGGAATGGATTTCCACCATGTACGAGCATCCTTGTTGAGTTGGAACGTGGCAAGTCGAACTTTCTCCTGGTCGATGCATTGCATGACATCGAATATTTGATTCATCTCGTCGATCCAATTTTCCACTTCATCTAGGTTAGAAGATCTAGAAAATCATGGGGGATTTAAATTTTGGAAATTGCCATGTAAGTTCCCCGCGCCAGCCCTTCCACCAGCTTGGGCCACTGTCTGTAGGGCTTGGGTAAGTCCCGCAACAGTTTGCTACATCTCATCCCAGCTCACACGATGAGCCATTGAGAATCAAGGTACTTGAGAATCATGGACATTTTAGTTATTTAGAGTCGGGTAGATTTACCCTAAGATAATTTCTATATAACTATCTTAGCTCGGGCTCTACCCAATTCTCACATGGGTATAGAGATTTCTTCCTTAATTCATAGGTAGGGGTCCTTAAACCTTGGACTTATCCTATGACATGATTCTTCTCCCTAAGTCCTGAGACTTAGGCTCTGATACCAACTTAACTGTCACGCCCCGAGCCTTTTATTATAACGGAAGACTAGCTCGAGGAACGTGAACAGCCGGTATGGTAAGCCTCTTACAAGCAATAACGATCAGAGCGCAAGACAATCCCACACATAAATACAATTACACAATATTTACTCAAACTTCAACTTATTTAATAATCAAATATTCAAATACAATCACTAATTCAACTCTCTTCATCATACTAGACTCAAGAAATAAGAAAATTACATAGACTCAATCTAAACAATGTAGACTTCCTAAGTCTTCACTCATTCTTCCTTCACTCTCGGACCCGCTATTTGAACGTTCCGAATCCGATCCCGACTCACTTCCATCTCCTGAAAAGATTGGAAATAAGTAATGAGCACACTTGTCCAGTAGGTATCTTCGCATCAACATGATTAGCAATATTTAAGTAATTAGCATTTTTGGCTCTAAAGAATAAGATAAAATCATGCGACTACGATAAATCATGTGAATAACCAAAGTAACAAAAGACGATCGTTTAAGATAGAATGAGCAAGTATGAACTAGCAAAAATGTAACAAGAACATGATATGGCCCTTCATGAACAAGAATGTAACGAGAATTTACTAGCAATACCACATAGTCATCACCCAAACATCTTTTGCTTATGAGCAAGTATTTGATGAATTTCTATGGAATATCATGTATCAAGCAAGAAAGTCATGTACAAGTATTTTCATGATGCCCGTGGATCTTCAATTATTTATTGAGAAAGTACTCCCAGCGCAATGCGATGCCAGTAGCATCATACCCCATGGTTTATAATAGTATGTTTCCGGCAATCAGCCGAGAGGACTAGCATAGAGCCCTTGAACACAATCAGTGCTCGATCGCATCTTCAAGTATAAATCAAGCTACTTCCACGTTTCAAGCAATAAAGTATGGCCAATAATATAGCAAGTTCAAATAAGTTCATGATAACAATAGTTCAATGAATGAACGCTTCAATTAAGAAATGCGAGGTCAAGAATGACTTAAAACAAGGTTATGCTTATGGAAATAAATCGGCAGCATAACGGTTCATTTCTTAACTTTCATAATTTAAGATTAAGTATCTTTAAACAATATGACAAGTCCTTGACCATCAATAATCCATCTAGGAACTTTAGAATATCAACCCTTAGGTCAAACCTCGGGTTAAAACACTCAAGAACTGTGACGGTCAATAATGGGCCGTTACATGATCGTGACGGTCTATCATTGATCTGTTAGAACGACTGAATCCAGAAACAACAAAACGGACTCAGTAAATGTGACGGTCGTATATTAGGCCGTTAGATGAGCATGGCGGTCTAATATGGATCCGTTACATATCTATAACCAAAAACTTCGATACTGCTTTCTAACAATTGTGCTTTCATGGTACAACCAACTCGGCGTCCTAGTGGGAATCTGATGCGGGACGGACACGGGGACCGACTCTACGTGGTATGAACCTCGGACTCTAGATGCGGACACGACCAGCAACACATGATGGATGAGACACTAGGCCCGACACGGAGAGCTCCTATGGGCTATACGCCGCTAACAGAAATGCAAGCTCACTCGTCGTCCCAAGCGAGGGAAACGTGGATCGTGCGCGGTTGAAGAACCGGCAGAGTTCACGGGTAGTCGACTCACTTTCGGACTCGGATCGAGTCAAGGGATGGGTCACTCTCACACTCACAGCGGTGACATGGACTCACGGGCTAGTACCTATCGCTCTCGGCAGCGGCAAAAGACCATATACTAAACTAGCAAGCGAATGCCGAGAAGTTGAGACCTTTACCTCCACGCACCCGGCGTGGCGAAGACAACCCCGGCCAATTCACGGACTCCCGGTTAACAATATTACAACAGTACAATAATTTGACCCACTCCACGCAGGGAGGTAAAAGGTCACATGTGGGGCCCGGGAATAACGCAAATCGGGTTGACGGGCAGCATCTTGATGTCGCCGGGCGGTGCCGAACTCCGCGTTTTCGTGCTTTCCGAACGGCGGATTCTACGGGTCCGTGGGGCCCACGGACGGCGCTGTCCTCCGGATCTATGGGGGTGGGACCCGCTGTGATGGGGACCCCTGGTGGCACGCCTCCACGGACGGCGGTCGGCCGGAAACACCGATCTGGGGTCGATCGGCCCCGATTCCCAATTCGTGAACTAGCTACCCACGGATTTCTGGTTCTGTCCTCCGACGCGCGCTCCGGCAAGAATGGCCGCTGCGATCAATCCCGACGTCGGATCGGGGCGCATGAGCTATCACTGGAAAGCTCTCTTGAAATCTTTCAATCTAGACCTAAAGAGATCTGCTGGATCTAGTCGGATCTAGACTTTACTGAATTTACAAGCTCCTGTTGTACAGTACCCGAAACCTCAAATTTGTAGGTGAGTTTTCTGAGAACTGCCGTTGACCGCAAGGTAGTGGCCGATTCAGCTCCTAAGCTCTTCACGAAAGTTGTAGGATTTCGAACAAGGAAAACGGGGATATTTTTTGTGGACTGCTTTGAGGTGGCTGTGATTTGTTATGATTTTTTTACTGGAAGGTGATCGGATCTGGGAACAGGTGGACAGTACTGTAGCTAGCTCTGAGAACGAATTTTGAAAAATAGGTGGAGGGCTTATCAAAAATCAAGAAAAATCTTGGGTGGAGGGGTTGATGGATGGAACTCCCAGTAAAGTTGGGAGCTCCAGAAAAAATCAAAAGATTGGTCGGAGATGTGAAACGCAGGAAAGGTGGAAATCAGAACAGGAAGCAGACAGATCTGGTAATTAAAGTTGGGTGAAAATGAAAAATTATCAAAGGAGATCTTTATGACCAACCAAATTTTGTGGGACGTGCTTGACACCTCTGGAACATCCCCTCAAAATCCCAGATCGAAAGAAGCACGTGGCTGACTGCAGAATTTCGTGGAAGGGGCAGTGGTCGGCTGAAGATAGAACTCCGGCGATCCCAATGGCGGTGCGGTGGCGGCTCGTGGCGGCGGCGATGATGACCGCAACTGATAGGGAGGAGTCACACCTCCAGAAGGTAGCCTTCTCAGCTGCAAGGGGGAGAGGTAGAGAGGGAGAGGGGGGGTGCCCAAGGGCTGCTTGGGAGGATTTTCCAAGTTCAAATGGCATTCATTCATCAAAAATGAAAATTACAAGCATATATAGGTTACATGTCTAATCAATCCTCAACCGTTGGATCAAGGGATGGGAGATGGAGGGATGGGATTGCATGTGACCATCCACAAAAATTAAAATTAAAAATACAAGGGGGGGGGGGGCAGCCCATTGATTAGGGAGGCAAGGGGGGACATGGTAGGTGGGGGTGGGTTGGAATTGTTGGCATTTTCATTCCAATGTCCCCCACTTGGCCCACCCTTCTAGAAGCCACCATTTGAATGGTTGACCGACCCCACATGGGGCCCTAGGGATGAGGTGGATCAGTGGGAGGGGGCCTGGGGTCTCGTGGGGCCCAGGGGTCCCATTTTTACAAATAAGCCCCTCTTACAATCAAAATTACATACCGAATAAAATGAAGTAAACACACATTAAACACAAATAAAGTCAAACTAAATATGATAAATGCTGGGACTCATGGGGGAGTCTCCAGGCTGTCTCCGAGCCAGATGGATGCTGAGGTGGCTCGAGTCGTGCTCCGTGTGCGGTACTGGTGGCTCGGCGTGTCGCGCCGCTCAACTGCTCGGGTGTCCGCACCAATTCTCCCTGGGTGGGAGAAACTCGACCCTATCGAGTAAGGGTCTACATCGCTCCTGTATCGCTCCAGAAGGTCCGGATCAATCCGCTGCAACTCTCCATGTGTGATCCACGTGTCCTCGGTAGCGGGCCGTCCTCTCCATCGCACTAGGTAGCGCGGGTAGGATACACTCCTGGTAACTGTCACCTGCTCATCCAGTATATGATCTATATGCTCACGCTGCCGTAACAAGGGGGCTGGATGTGGACACTCAAATGTGGGATCACTCTCAAGGGGAGGAGATGGCTCGAAAGGCTCACTAGGGATCACCGCTGGGTCCCTGTATGCAACTAGATCCGATACATTGAAAGTAGAGCTTATACAGTATTCCTCGGGCAAGTCCACAACATACGCATTGGATCCAACGCGTTTCAACACTCTGAATGGACCAGCTCCGCGAGCTTGCAACTTCTTAACGGTTCCGGAGGGAAACCGCTCAGGTCTTACCCTGATCATGACATATTCACCCTCTTGGAACTCTCGGTGGTGTCGGTGAGCATCGGCTAGCTCTTTGTTCCGTGCATTGCTGGACTCAATGTGACGACGAATGTCGTCATGCAAACTCCTAACATGCTTAACAAAAAGAAAAACACACAGATGCACACACGACCCTACACAAACCTAATGTTAGTCAAACCCAATCATATGCAAGGTGGTCCAGGACATCCGAATGTGTGCCATGCATGCATTTGACATAACCGGAGGTTAATGTCATGGTGGACTCCTAGACATCCTACGATGCACCAATCATGGACATTGGGTTTGCATGTGGGAAATCCGGGAGCTTTGGGTGGTTTAGGTGGGCCGGGGGAACCAAAGTCTTGATTACCCCCAAATGACGGTTCGGACTTATTGCCATGTGAAGGTTGCCAGGCCCGAGTAAGAGGGGTGTGATAGTGGACTTCCTTAAAGAGGTGGAATGGAGGTTGTAGACCAAGGGGCCCACTAAGAAAGGGATCAAAGGGATCAAAGAATGTGTGACCCCTCGATATGGATTCCCTCATCTCAAGATCCCATGTGTGAAAGTCTAGAAGGTGTTGTTGATCTCCTTCATTCATGAAGGGAGATGAGACGGTGGGGGTATGATGGTGGACTCTCTCAAAAGGGGGGAGTAAATATGGTGGGTCAAGGGGCCCACTATGGAATGGGTCAAAGGGATCAAAGAAGGTATGAACCCATGTGGTGGGTTCCAACAAGTCACAGTCCCATGTGTAGAAGTCTTGAAGGTGTGGATGGTCACCTTCATGCATTGTGGCGGGAGGGACGGTGATCGTAGGTAAGAAGTATGATTCCTCCCTCGGACAAAAGGGTATGAATTCGGGCTCGGCCGGCATGGGGAGGAATAAGAGGATCTCCGTGGTGACAAAACCCATGGTGCTCACAGAGGTAATGGACCCTAAGGCCGGATGGGTGAAGCTAAGACTAGCGGGTTGGTCGAAGCTTCAGGCCAACAAGTGCGTAAATGTCAATTGCCGATCTATCCCTTTAAGAAGGTCATCCAATGTATCCACATAGTGACTAGATCGGAAAGTGGTGTGAAATGAATTGATTGGCACCAGAGGTAGGATAGGGTCCATAGATGGGAGGGGAGATGGGGCCAGGCCATTCTTAAGCCAGCTAAGGAGTGGCTCGGCTATAAGTAGCTTTCCAGTTAGAAACACGGGTAGCTGTGGCTGAGGTGGCTCCGAATAAAGATCGGAGAGTGAGGCTTCTCCAACCCTTTTGTCCCCTAGGGCTAGAGATGTCCGAGTGGGACACTGTCCGGCAAAGTGGCCGAACCCCTGGCAGCGATAACACTGCTACCGTGATCCACTACGTTCCTTGATAAGTGTGTCCTTATCCTTATCCTCCTGATGGACAGGGGGTGTAGGCAAAGAGGCTCTCGTGGGTGGGGAAAGAGGATCCACTATGATGGGGAGAGGACCTTGGGATGGAGCCATAGATGGCAATGGGTTGGGGCTACCGATTGCTACCTCCTTAGGCTCGTGTAGGAGTACATCACTAGGAGTACGTGTCCTATCCACCCCATCCAACCGGTCCAAAATCATTTACATAAGTTCGGCAACGGAGTGGGTTGGAATAGAGATATCATGGTGGACTCGCCCGTAGTCAACCGTCCTAGGATTGGGTCTTGGCTCATCTACGTGTGGGGCTCTTTGCCTCCAACTAGGACCCACTTGGTTGGAAGTGATTGGGTGGGGCTGGTTGGAGGTGACCGGTTGGGGCACTTAGACCTTCCTAAGCTCTCTCTTCATGTCCCACCATGATTCGATGGGCCATTGCCTCCTAACCTCTCTCAAGCGCTCAATGTGGTCCCACTTTTCGGCGGCCTCGTGTAGAAGCCTCTCCTTGTCAAAATAGAATTGCCCGGCTTCGGACATGGTATAACAATCAAAGTATGTGTCTATGGCGGCCTCCCAGTTAAGGTAGTCGCCTGGGCCATTGGAGCCATAAAAATCTGAGGCTTCGGGCCTACGGAAGTGGAGTGGGTGGTTGCCAAGCCCATGGGTGGACCAATGGCTATATTGCCCGGGTGATGGGGATTCCATGTGAATTTGGCGGAACTACATGCTAGACATGCCGACACGTGGAGACAAACACTAGACATTGCAAGGTTGGAATGCACTAACTAATGCAAACACCGACTAATGCACTTAGACCTAAACCAATATCCGGTACGTGGCGGAGTTAATCGATCCGAAGATCACTCCCGCAAGTGTGCGGCCTTCCCGATAGGCATAGCCTAACGTTCGAATAACACCTTTTAAGATACCAGATTATTGGGATGAAATGCAATTTTAAAACACCCTTTTTTTTGTTTTGAAAATAATGATGATCCTAGACTTGACTTAGACTATGCAAGACTTATGCAACGACTACCCTAGACTCGACTCTGTCTGATACCAAACTGATACGGGACAGACACGGGGACCGACTCTACGTGGTATGAACCTCGGACTCTAGATGCGGACACGACCAGCAACACATGATGGGAGAGACACTAGGCCCGACACGGAGAGCTCCTATGGGCTATACGTCGCTAACAGAAATGAAAGCTCACTCGTCGTCCCAAGCGAGGGAAACGCGGATCGTGCGCGGTTGAAGAACCGGCAGAGTTCACGGGTAGTCGACTCACTTCCGGACTGGGATCGAGTCACGGGACGGGTCACTCTCACACTCACAGCGGTGACATGGACTCACAGGCTAGTACCTATCGCTCTCGATAGCGACAAAAGACCATATACTAAACTAGCAAGCGAATGCCGAGAAGTTGAGACCTTTACCTCCATGCACCCGGCGTGGCGAAGATAACCCCGGCCAATTCACGGACTCCCGGTTAACAATATTACAACAGTACAATAATTTGACCCACTCCACGCAGGGAGGTAAAAGGTCACATGTGGGGCCCGGGAATCACGTAAATCGGGTTGACGGACAGCATCTTGATGTCGCCCGGCGGTGCCGAACTCTGCGTTTTCGTGCTTTCCGAACGGTGGATTCTACGGGTCCGTGGGGCCCATGGACGACGCTGTCCTCCGGATCTACGGGGGTGGGACCAGCTGTGATGGGGACCCCTGGTGGCGCGCCTCCACGGGCGGCGGTCGGCCGGAAACACCGATCGGGGGTCGATCGGCCCCGATTCCCAATTCGTGAACTAGCTGCCCACGGATTTCTGGTTCTGTCCTCCGACGCGCGCTCCGGCGAGAATGGCCGGTGCGATCAATCCCGAAGTCGGATCGGGGCGCATGAGCTATCGCTGGAAAGTTCTCTTGAAATCCTTCGATCTAGGCCCAGAGAGATCTACTGGATCTGGTCAGATGTGGACTTTACTAAATTTACAAGCTCCTGTTGTACAGTACCCGAAACCTCAGATCTGTAGGTGAGTTGTCTGAGAACTGCCGTTGACCGTAAAGTAGGTGGCCGATTCAGCTCCTAAGCTCTTCACGAAAGTTGTAGGATTTCGAACAAGGAAAACAGGGATATTTTTTGTGGACTGATTGGAGGTGTCTGTGATTTGTTATGATTTCTTTACTAGAAGGTGGTCGGATCTGGGAACAGGTGGACAGCACTGTAGCTAGCTCTGAAAACGAATTTTGAAAAATAGGTGGAGGGCTGATCAAAAATAAAGAAAACTCTTGGGTGGAGGGGTTGATGGATGGAACTTCCAGTAAAGTTGGGAGCTCCAGAAAAATCAAAAGATGGGTCGGAGATGTGAAACTCAGAAAAGGTGGAAATCAGAACAGGAAGCAGACAGATCTGGTAATTAAAGTTGGGTGAAAATGAAAAATTATCAAAAGGGATCTTTATGACCAACCCAATTTTGTGGGACTTTCTTGACACCTCTGGAACATACCCTCAAAATCCCAGATCGAAAGGAGCTCGTGGCTGACTGCAGAATTTCGTGGAAGGGGCAGTGGTCAGCTGAAGACAGAACTCCGGCGATCCCAATGGCGGTGCGGTGGCGGCTCGTGGCGGCGGCGATGATGACCGGAACTGATAGGGAGTAGTCACACCTCCAGAAGGTAGCCTTCTCAGCTGCAAGGGGGAGAGGGAGAGAGGGAGAGGGGGGGTGCCCAAGGGCTGCTCCGAGGATTTTCCAAGTTGAAATGGCATTCATTCATCAAAAATGAAAATTACAAGCATATATAGGTTACATGTCTAATCAATCCTCAACCGTTGGATCTAGGGATGGGAGATGGAGGGATGGGATTGCATGTGACCATCCACAAAAATTAAAATTAAAAATACAAGGGGGGGCAGCCCATTGATTAGGGAGGCAAGGGGGGACATGGTAGGTGGGGGTGGGTTGGAATTGTTGGCATTTTCATTCCAATGTCCCCCACTTGGCCCACCCTTCTAGAAGCCACCATTTGAATGGTTGACCGACCCCACATGGGGCCCTAGGGATGAGGTGGATCAATGGGAGGGGGCCTAGGGTCCCGTGGGGCCCAGGGGTCCCATTTTTATAAATAAGCCCATCTTACAATCAAAATTACATATCGAATAAAATGAAGTAAACACACATTAAACACAAATAAAGTCAAACTAAATATGATAAATGCCGGGACGCATGGGGGAGTCTCCAGGCTGTCTCCGAGCCAGATGGATACTGAGGTGGCTCGAGTCGTGCTTCGTGTGCGGTACCGGTGGCTCGGCGTGTCGCGTCGCTCAACTGCTCGGGTGTCCGCACCAATTCTCCCCTGGTGGGAGAAACTCGACCCTGTCGAGTAAGGGTCTACATCGCTCCTGTATCGCTCCAGAAGGTCTGGATCAATCCGCTGCAACTCTCCATGTGTGATCCACGTGTCCTCGGTAGCAGGCCGTCCTCTCCATCGCACTAGGTAGCGCGGGTAGGATCCACTCCTGGTAACTGTCACCTGCTCATCTAGTATATGATCTATATGCTCACGCTGTAGTAACAAGGGGGCTGGATGTGGACACTCAGGTGTGGGATCACTCTCAAGGGGAGGAGATGGCTCGAAAGGCTCACTAGGGATCACCGCTGGGTCCCTGTATGCAACTAGATCCGATACAATGAAAGTAGAGCTTATACCGTATTCCTCGGGCAAGTCCACAACGTATGCATTGGATCCAACGCGTTTCAACACTCTGAATGGACCGGCTCCGCGAGCTTGCAACTTCTTAACGGTTCCGGAGGGAAACCGCTCAGGTCTTACCCTGATCATGACATATTTGCCCTCTTGGAACTCTCGGTGGTGTCGGTGAGCATCGGCTAGCTCTTTGTACCGTGCATTGCTGGACTCAATGTGACGACGAATGTCGTCATGCAAACTCCTAACATGCTTAACAAAAAGAAAAACACAGATGCACACACGACCCTGCACAAACCTAATGTTAGTCAAACCCAATCATATGCAAGGTGGTCCAGGACATCCGAATGTGTGCCATGCATGCATTTGACATAACCGGAGGTTAATGTCATGGTGGACTCCTAGACATCCTACGATGCACCAATCATGGACATTGGGTTTGGATGTGGGAAATCCGGGAGCTTTGGGTGGTTTAGGTGGGCCGGGGGAACCAAAGTCTTGATTACCCCCAAGTGACGGTTCGGACTTATTGCCATGTGAAGGTTGCCAGGCCCGAGTAGGAGGGGTATGATAGTGGACTTCCTTAAAGAGGTGGAATGGAGGTTGTGGACCAAGGGGCCCACTAAGAAAGGGATCGAAGGGATCAAAGAATGTGTGACCCCTCGATATGGATTCTCTCATCTCAAGATCCCATGTGTGAAAGTCTAGAAGGTGTTGTTGATCTCCTTCATTCATGAAGGGAGATGAGACGGTGGGGATATGATGGTGGACTCTCTCAAAAAGGGGGAGTAAATATGGTGGGTCAAGGGGCCCACTATGGAATGGGTCAAAGGGATCAAAGAAGGTATGACCCCATGTGGTAGGTTCCCACAAGTCACAGTCCCATGTGTAGAAGTCTTGAAGGTGTGGATGGTCACCTTCATGCATTGTGGCGGGAGGGACGGTGATCGTAGGTAAGAAGTATGATTCCTCCCTCGGACAAAAGGGTATGAATTCGGGCTCGGCCGACATGGGGAGGAATAAGAGGATTTCCGTGGTGACACAACCCATGGTGCACACGGAGGTAATGGACCCTAAGGCCGGATGGGTGAAGCTAAGACTAGCTAGTTGGTCGAAGCTTCGGGCCAACAAGTGCGTAAATGTCAATTGCCGGTCTATCCCTTTAAGAAGGTCATCCAATGTATTCACATAGTGACTAGACCGGAAAGTGGTGTGAAATGAATTGATTGGCACCAGAGGTAGGATAGGGTCCATAGATGGGAGGGGAGATGGGGCCAGGCCATTCTTAAGCCAGCTAAGGAGTGGCTCGGCTATAAGTAGCTTTCCCGTTAGAAACACGGGTAGCTGTGGCTGAGGTGGCTCCGAATAAAGATCGGAGAGTGAGGCTTCTCCAACCCTTTTGTCCCCTAGGGCTAGAGATGTCCGAGTGGGACACTGTCCGGCAAAGTGGCCGAACCCCTGGCAGCGATAACACTGCTACCGTGATCCACTACGTTCCTTGATAAGTGTGTCCTTATCCTTATCCTCCTGATGGACAGGGGGTGTAGGTAAAGAGGCTCTCGTGGGTGGAAAAAGAGGATCCACTATGATGGGGAGAGGACCTTGGGATGGAGCCATAGATGGCAACGGGTTGGGGCTACCGATTGCTACCTCCTTAGGCTCGTGTAGGAGTACATCACTAGGAGTACGTGTCCTATCCACCCCATCCAACCGGTCCAAAATCATTTGCATAAGTTCGGCAACGGAGTGGGTTGGAATAGGGATATCATGGTGGACTCGCCCGTAGTCAACCGTCCTAGGATTGGGTCTTGGCTCATCTACGTGTGGAGCTCTTTGCCTCCGACTAGGACCCACTTGGTTGGAAGTGATTGGGTGGGGCCGGTTGGAGGTGACCGGTTGGGGCACGTAGACCTTCCTAAGCTCTCTCTTCATGTCCCACCATGATTCGATGGGCCATTGCCTCCTAACCTCTCTCAAGCGCTCAATGTGGTCCCACTTTTCGGCGGCCTCGTGTAGAAGCCTCTCCTTGGCAAAATAGAATTGCCCGGCTTCGGACATGGTATAACAATCAAAGTATGTGTCCATGGTGGCCTCCCACTTGAGGTAGTCGCCCAGGCCATTGGAGCCATAAAAATCCGAGGCTTCGGGTCTACGGAAGTGGAGTGGGTGGTTGCCAAGCCCATGGGTGGACCAACGGCCATATTGCCCGGGTGATGGGGATTCCATGTGATTTTGGCGGAACTACATGCTAGACATGCCGACACGTGGAGACAAACACTAGACAATGCAAGGTTGGAATGCACTAACTAATGCAAACACCGACTAATGCACTTAGACCTAAACCAATATCCGGTACGTGGCGGAGTTAATCGATGCGAAGATCACTCCCGCAAGTGTGCGGCCTTCCCGATAGGCATAGCCTAACGTTCGGACAACACCTTTTAAGATACCAGATTATCGGGATGAAATGCAATTTTAAAATGCAAGGTAGGTGGCCGATTCAGCTCCTAAGCTCTTCACAAAAGTTGTAGGATTTCAAACAAGGAAAACGAGGATATTTGTTTTGGACTGATTGGAGGTGCCTGTGATTTGTTATGAGTTTTTTACTGGAAGGTTGTCGGATCTGGGAACATGTGGATAGCACTGTAGCTAGCACTGAGAATGAATTTTGAAAAATAGGTAGAGGGCTGATAAAAAATCAAGAAAAATCATGGGTGGAGGGGTTGATGGATGGAACTCCCAGTAAAGTTGGGAGCTCCAGAAAAAATTAAAAGATGGGTCGGAGATGTGAAACTCAGGAAAGGTGGAAATCAGAACAGGAAGCAGACAGATCTGGTAATTAAAGTTGGGTGAAAATGAAAAATTATCAAAGGGGATCTTTATGACCAACCAAATTTTGTGGGACGTGCTTGACACCTCTGGAACATCCCCTCAAAATCTCAGATCGAAAGGAGCTCGTGGCTGACTGCAGAATTTCGTGGAAGGGGCAGTGGTCGGCTGAAGATAGAACTCAGGCGATCCCAATGGCGGTGCGGTGGCTGCTCGTGGCGGCGGCGATGATGACCGGAACCGATAGGGAGGAGTCACACCTCCAGAAGGTAGCCTTCTCAGCTGCAAGGGGGAGAGGGAGAGAGGGAGAGGGGGGGTGCCCAAGGGCTGCTCCAAGGATTTTCCAAGTTCAAATGGCATTCATTCATCAAAAATGAAAATTACAAGCATATATAGGTTACATGTCTAATCAATCCTCAACCGTTGGATCTAGGGATGGGAGATGGAGGAATGGGATTGCATGTGACCATCCACAAAAATTAAAATTAAAAATATAAGGGGGGGTAGCCCATTGATTAGGGAGGCAAGGGGGGGACATGGTAGGTGGGGGTGGGTTGGAATTGTTGGCATTTTCATTCCAATGTCCCCCACTTGGCCCACCCTTCTAGAAGCCACCATTTGAATGGTTGACCGACCCCACATGGGGCCCTAGGGATGAGGTGGATCAATGGGAGGGGGCCTGGGGTCCCGTGGGGCCCAGGGGTCCCATTTTTACAAATAAGCCCCTCTTACAATCAAAATTACATACCGAATAAAATGAAGTAAACACACATTAAACACAAATAAAGTCTAACTAAATATGATGAATGCCGGGACTCATGGGGGAGTCTCCAGGCTGTCTCCGAGTCATATGGATGCTGAGGTGGCTCGAGTCGTGCTCCGTGTGCGGTACTGGTGGCTCGGCGTGTCGCGCCGCTCAACTGCTCGGGTGTCCGCACCAGAATCCCATGCTCGCGGAGAATTACGGAGACCTTGAAACAAGATTTTCTAATCCATTGGAAGGAATATCCAATAGAGAGTTCCTCAAGTACAAGAATATGTTCCTATAGTGCAAAGTGTGAACTAATGGTCATATACCAGAATATATGCCATGTACTTAAAGAAATGACTCTATAAAAAAAGAAAGAATGTGTAACGATATGAAACCATGATAAAACTTCGTCAATACGATACTGAAAATCATAGTTTAAATTCAAAACTATAGAGTTTAGGCAATGAAATTAGCGTAACTTAAAATAACTCAAGATGCTTTAAACATGTAATTTCCTACAAAGAATCCATTAATAAACTCAAGGTCATGAAAACAGGTCAAAACTTAGATAACTAGGCTTATTTATAAGTACGTTTGACTATCCTCATTCCTGTCTTGGGTTGACAGAAAATAGCACTCTGATGGTCTAAGACAGGCGCGTTATACATCTGTGATGGTTTATCGTGGGGCCGTTACAGTATTGTGACGCACTGACTTTGGTCCGTCAGAGACAACAGAGAAATTTAAATATAACCGAGGGGTGACGGCTGATCGTAAGGCCGTTACAATCATGTGACGGTCTTACCTTAATCCGTCAGAGCTTCTGCTGACAGGATATAGAAGGTAAAAGACTGAAAATATGTCATGGCTGGAAATCAAAATACTTAGAATATTCTAGTCATGAGAAACGAAATATAGAGGCTATCTAGATGCATAGGTTGCAGTGATTTGAACAAGACAATATCTTTTATCTTTGATTAAGGCTCAAGACATGCATGTATGCATAGATCAAACTAAAACATGAATTCATGGTCTAGAATGCATGAAATCAATCAAAATCAGAGGACTTTTATCCCTAACACGATGTTCTTGCCATTCATGAGATGACCTACTTCTTTTCTGGGCTTTAATCTTCGAATTTGGGACTACAAGACACGCCCTAATCCTCCCCTTCTTGTGAATTTGCAGCAACTTCACGTCGCTCTAACTCCTCAACCTCTTGACCTAAAGAGGTGAAATTTTGAGGGTAAGAAGATGAAACTAAGGGGAACAAAAAGTTCTACAGAATCAAATCCTAAATACCTCGTTTTGATGATCTAATTCCCTTATCTTTAGTGGACCTTTGCTCAGATTCCTGGGTTGCTAAGGTCGTACCAGTAACTTTGGAAGCTTCTAACTTCTTGTGTAGTTGATCTCCAAGCATGAAATTTTGAGAGCTATTAGTCTAAAGTATTATAAACAAAAAGTTCTAAAGAACTTATCCGAAATTATGACTCCTTACCTTGATTCCACGCGAGCCAAAGTAGGGGTCGCGTAGGTCAAAACTAGGTCCTATTTATAGGGTTTTGGCTAGGGTTTGAGGATTAGATCGATTCTAGAGTCCTTGTTAAAGCTTAGATCGACTTCTAAGAGTCCTTAACACCTCTACTAGTCTTCCCATCTCGATCCCTAAGAGATAGACTAGCAAAAATCTAATCTTTTTGCTCTTTCTTCACTTCACGGAACTAATCAGAGCGTAACGGTCGAAAGTAGGCGCGTTACATGACTGTGGCAGTCGCACGATAGACCGCTACATCCCATGTGCGTAGAATTCAATAAAATTCAAACTCTTTTGTTTATTTTATCCACATAATTATCTAATAAATGAGTATTTATCCTTAAAATTCGTGAATAGGCTAAATAACATTCTAGAATATGGGTCAAACTTAATGGGCTTGGTCCAAAAACCTATTGGGTTTCAATTAAATAGGCTGGACTAGTTATTTAACATAATTGGGCCTTATAATGATTTATTTAACCCAATATCTATTTATTAATTCATTTAGGCCTTTATAAATTCCTAATAAATTCCAGAAAAATTCTATATATAAAAAATCCAGAAATTATTTATATAAATTTTTGGGGCACTACAATGTTCCTGTCATTATGCAATCTGAATGAATGCCAATGCCCCTCACTCCCCCGTTGTTGAATGACACATCAAATTATTTTAATTTTCATGCAAAGTCTAAATTTTGTGCGAGGTTGAGATTGGCTATGAAATATGCATAATTACTCCTTGAAAGTGCTTAAAATAGTGTGTGTGGTGTGAAGAATCAAGTAAATATGGACACTTATCACTCGACATTCAACAACCTCCAACTCCCGCTATGCTCACGGGGACTCATAGACACAAATTCAAATAAAATAGAAAATGACAAAATTTAAGGAAAATGCACCCAAGTCACCAATCCATCGTCTCAAAATTATACCTACCATGAGGTAGGTCACCTTCTCACTAGCCCGGCTGCACATCTCGCAGCCCCGAGAATCCAACCTCACTATATCAAAAATCGATGTGGCTGCTGGGACATCCCCTCCGGGCAACCACGTGCCAAAAGTCCCGCCTGAGTATACCTACGGCACCTCCCAGCGTTAGAAATGATCCACCGCATCTGAGGCGAACCCCAGACACACGCCCCGATACGCAAAACCCATGAAGAAGAACACAAGAAACTTATGAAATAGGCAAAAGTCAGACGAAAATCATAATCACACCTTCTAACGATGGGCACCAACATGCCTGACACGAAAAAAATACACCACGTACTCTGGGACCTCCATCTCCGCAAAGCCATGCTAAGGAGACGACTGGGGACACTCATGGTTGTAGCGCCCCTCCTGACCACATCTGAAACACCTCCTCTGTAGCAATCACGAGCCACATGCCCTACCTGGGCGCACGTGAAATAGTTCCCGACTACAACGATCTCTAGACAAGCTTGGCTAAGGTGGGGACCATGACATCTCTGACACTGCTCTCTCTGAACCGCCAACCTGTGTTGCTGTAACCGGACCACCGGTTGGAGCACACTCTCGGTCGAAGCCTGCCTCAGTGCCTACTACCTCTGCTGACGGCACCGCCAATACCCTATCCACCTGAGCCTCTGCATCCGCCTGTCCCTCCAAGGTTGCCTACGAGCAGGTGAAGGGGGCATAGCTAACACCACTGGTTGGACGGGGAGTTGTTGTGGGTCACTTTGTTGAAGGTGCGTCACCTAGGTCTGCTCCTAAATCCTCAAAAAATCCATCTCCATGATTGCTGCAGTTTGAAAAGCCACCTCTAAGTTGCTCACACCAGCTGTCACAAGTGTACGACGTATATCTGACCTCAGCCCTCCAATAAACTTCTAGGTCAACATCATCTGGTTCGCCATAAATGGTGGTGCATACCTACTCAGCTCCCTGAATCTGGCCCAATACAAAGCAACTGGCGATTCCTCCTGCCTTAATGCCAAAAATAGAGATGATCACAAGAAAAATTTGGCCGGCCCCAATGCCTCTAGAGCCACGGCCACAGGCGGGGGTGGTACCCCGACGTGTCCTACCTGATCCACCGCTGCCCGCTCCACTGGGGACCACGCCTCCCCCCTCTATGCCATCGCAGACCTTAAACACGCCAGGAAAATAACATGGTGATAAAATAGAACATCCTAAGCCAGCTGTTGACTGTACCAGACTTTCTGGACCATTAAACACTACATTTATTCTACATTCCTATACACTTTTGTAACCTTGCTCTGATACCAAGTCAAACTTGATACCATATGGATCCTACGTCGCCACCCACGAGCTAAAAGCTCGGAAGGGTTCAAATAGGTGTCACGGGAGTGTACATAAATCTAAAATAAATACAAAAATTAAAGTGTTAAAATTAAAATTTACATTTATAAATAAATTTACATAATTTTACATAGTTTCCAGTTTAGATATACAAGTCCCAAAGGTACAACTCAATAAAAAAAGTACAAAGTCTTGGGGCATATTTTGACTAGCAGAATTGGCGACGCTAGGACACTCAGGCGCTGCTCAAGGCCTTCGTACAGCGAGGAGGCACACCAAATCTGTAAATAAAAGGGGGTGAGCCTCATCTCATCGGCTCAGTAGGGGTCCTGCGGATCCCCACCACAACAAAATGTAAAGAACAATGCAGTAAATAAAAGGCATAAAGAACAGTAAGCAGGAGAGATAGTAAGGCAGAAAGATTAGCACTAAATGCACATAACCACGCTAAACCACTAACTGCCAAAAGTCTGCACAACAATAGATTACCTGGAGCACTGAGCATAACCATGTCGAACCAAGTTCTTATTTGGGCTAGAACAACTAGATCACGATAACCTGTCTCGGAACATCTCCACCGGCGGACGAACGCTAGAATTTAGGCTACTAGGTAGGCTCCCGATTGGTCAATGGAGAGACATAGTCACAATACCGAAACAAGACTCTCGGAGGTAGCAAGGAACTATGCTTCAATCACGCCTAACGAGAACATAGAGCCACCAAAACTCTGAACCTAATCACAAGTGTACCCTGGCTAATCACAGTAACCCACGAATCGATATCGTACAATAGGATACCCTCAGCCTCCTGAACAGTAAGCCACAACGGTAAGAAACTAGGGTCGCCACACTCGAGTGACATGATTACTATCCACTAGAAGCAAGGCCGGATGTATCCAATGACGACTTAGTCCACAGCCCCAGGTGTCTCCCTACTCGCCCCAGGCGAAAACTGAGACACCGTACATGGAACACGAGACAAGGGTCTAGTCAGGGTTGTGCTCGTCAACACGCGTCTGAAGTCCCCGACCACATGTGCACACACTGACTGACTGTGCTATGTCTGGCCCTCTAGCTGGTTTTCCTCCTGGCCTAGACTCGAGCTGCCACAGTGGGAGTCGCTACAGAAACCAGCCCCAAACCATCTCTCTCGGGTCAAGCTCTCCACTACTCCCAAGTTGGTCAGCACAAGCGTACTGTAAGACCCTGAGTCTTTCGGATCCTTATCGGAGAGTTTCAGATCACTTTTGTGGGTCCTGAGTTGTGTTTTACGATCCGCGTGGGTTTTTCTCCCGTATAAGTTACGGAACCCCATGGTGAGTTTATTATTGAGTTCATCGACTCGAGGACGCTACAACTGCATTGCATTCTTTCGAGGATCGTTTAGACTATTTTTTCATATTTTTTTGAATTAGTGCATTTTCAGGCCAAAAATCAGATTTTACGAAATTTAGAAAATTCATAATTTCCTTTCTTTTTATTTCTTTCTCTCCTTCCTCTCTCCTCATTCCCATGTCGCCTCTCTCTCTCCGTTCTCTCTCCTCTCTTCTCCTCTCTCAGCGGGGCACGTGACCGTGGCGAGGTGGCTGAGGCAGGGACGTCGTGGAGTTGACCTGGCGCGTGATGGGGTGACGGATGGAGCGTGGCATTGGCGCGATCCCTCGGTGGATTCAAAGCCGGCGTGACGGGCTCGTGAGATGGTTTTCGGCGTGGTTTAGTCACTTTGGTGCGCTAGAACTTCGATGGAGGTAGGGAGATGGACGCCCTACTCCTGTACTGCGTTCCCCCGTGATTTTGAGCTAAACGGTGCGAGAACGAGCGGGTTCTGCCTTGTTTTGGGTAAAGCATGCTTTGGGGGGTGTGAGACGAGTTCACCTTTCTCGGCGACGGTTTCTAGCCTAATTAATTTTATTTCAATCCCTGGCATGTCAGCATTTCATTCCTACTGGTTTCATTACGATTGGTGGTCATTTGGGACCGGTAGAAGCCCGGGAACCCATGTGACTCATTTTGGGTCGATTTGGTAGAATCGCCTGTTTCTAGTGTTTTTAGTGTCGTTTGGATCCCTTCCAATTTGTGGAAGGCTTGTATAGCTATTAGGGTTGTTTCCCCTTCGTTTAGAAGCGATTGGGGCGTGGAACGGTCGGGATCGGCCATTCCCCTGTTTTTCCCGCCGTAGCGATTTAGCGGTCTTACCAGAGACCATTTTCAGGCATGTAGCGGTCCTCAGGTGACCGTTTATACTTTTCGAAAAGTAGGTCGGTTCGAGTCTTCGCGGTCGTGCGATAGACCATTTCTTTGAGATAGCGGTTCAATGGATGACCGCTAATCTCTGTCTAGCGGTCGTACGGTAGACCACTATTCTTGGGGCGTATGTCAGTTTGGCTTCGCGGTCATGCGATAGACCGCCAGGCTGGCTTTAGCGGTTTAGTGTATGACCGCTAGGCACCGTTTTATGTCGGTTCAGTAGTTTTAAGTCGGTTGGGCTAGTGGTCCTAGCCTTGACCGCTATTTGTTCTTAGCGGCCCTTTGGGAGACCGCTACGCCGTTTGACTGGTTTAAGTCAGTTGGGGGTTGACCGGGTTTAGCGGTCATATGGACGACCGCTACTGTCTCCATCGCGGTCCTGCGATAGACTTCCTACCCCTTTTGGATTTGATATTTATTCCTTTAAGTCTCTGAGTGAAGCGGCCATGCCCTAGACCGCTTAACTCAGTGAGATGGCTTGTTTATAGGCCGGTTGTCTTGGTGCGGCTCCTTCTTGACCGCCCAGTGTCTAAGTTCTCTGTGTGAGGGTAACGGCTCATTAGTTGACTGCTTGGCTTACCTAGTGGCCTGGCATATGACCGTTTACTTCCCAGAGCTTTGTTTTCCTGATAATTGGCCTCCATTTGTCTTGACCTTACCTTGTGGCTTGCCCGTAGTCCCGTGGATATCTTGGATATCCTATGAGGGCGATGACCATGTTGTGAGGTAGCCGGGAGTGCCATTGTATTCTGTAGTGTTCCGTACTGTTTCATAATTATTATAGGTGTCTGGTCAACCCAGTGTGATCCACTGGTTGACATACGACTTTGTAGTTGTCTCGATGGTCCTGCAGGGATCGAGAGATGATGTTGGACGCCTGGAGGTATCGTCTTACCTCGATTTGCATGTTCACGTGCTTTGAGGGTCTTAGTGATCCCTCAGGTCTCCGTGATTCGTGTTATGCCAAGGCGTGGATCAGGTGAGCCTATGTCGTTTCCTTTATCGGTGTTTTACCGTGATGTGGCTTAGGGATTAGACTGATTGGTGGCTTGTTACCGCTATGTACGATGATCTTGACCCCGATTCTTGTGACTCAAGGATCATTGTGTTAGCAGGTCTAGTTGTCTTTGCTCAGTCTGGTGGCAGTCTGGCATGCTACCTTCTGCTTCGTGCTTGGTGCTTCGTAGTACGTACGTCAGTGCATGTTTAACCTGTCTATACTTCGGCACTAATATTTTGGAGTCTCTGTGTCCAGTGAGCCTCCACTAGTCGTAGCCTGATGACGCACGTGTTCCAGTGTGTCAGCCCACTTAGGAGTGGTGGCGGTGCAGTTTCCGATATACGGTTTGTAAGCTAGTTTCCGTGGGTGTGGACGCACTAAAATTTGGAGAGAATCGGTTCGTTCGTTGATCGGGGTTAGTGCGTTTATTTAGTGTGAGGGCGTGCCAGTCACAAAGTGACGATTTATTTGGGCTTCACGGAAGCCCATGGTGCGCTCGATCTGACTAGTCAGACGATTGTGTGGTTCGGGTCGGGACCAAAACCCGTTGTGCCATAAAGGCCACAGCGTTATTTATATACCCCATACGGGGGAACACCCTTGATTGATTACCGGGAATAAGGGCCCTACGGCCTGAGATTCATGGTAACAAAGCGAGAACAACGATCTCGGATCACGTTTAAACAAACCCACGTTGGGACGTAAAATGTTCATAGATACGTATATGTTGGTCACTCACGGACCATTTCGTGTTCGGACGGAAGTCCGCATTTGTAGCGTCGAAGACAACGATAAAACCGTACAGATGTCTGCCGTAGGTATGGCAAGTTTAATGCGGATGCGAGATCGGATCCCAGAAGAAGTGGGTCAAGCTTATGAATTATCGGCCCAAGAGGTGCCCGGATCATGACCATGTCGGGGATTCCGAGGTCCACGTCCGATACCAAGGGGCATCATTGCTTTTCTCTTCACGCATAGTCCGGGGAAGAGGGTTGTTAAGTGTGAAACCCAAACTCGCCAACGTGCGCCCTCGCATGCGGATCGACCTGCACGGTCAGGTCACGGGGTTCGACTTGCCCGGTCAAGTCGCGGGGGTCAAGGGGGCAGCGCCCCCGGAACAAAAATTTTAGTTATAGCAGGGGTAATCTTTGATTATTGGCTTCATATTCCTTTCATTTGTTTTATCCATTAGCTTAAAGTCTTTTCTCTTGTTGGTTAATCATTCTTTCTCTTTTAGGCACGCCGATTTAAGGAGACACCAAGAGAGGATAGGGCGCGCCGGATAAGGGACCTAAGAGAGGGGAGGGGGGCGCCGGTTATGGGTTGCACAAGAGGGGCACGCCGGTTTAGTGGGAGATGCCAAGAGAGAATAGGGGCGTGCCGGTTTAAGGAAGGCCAAGGGGCACGCCGGATCAAGGAAGGCCAAGGGGCGCGCCGGATCAAGTAAGGCCAAGGGGCGCGCCGGTTTAAGGAAGGCAAAGGGGTGCGCCGGATTAAGGCTCAAAGGTGCACTATTCATTCCAAGAACTCCAACTTGATTTTGGGTGTAGGGTTAAACCGACGCGCGGGGAGGGCGCGCCGGATTAACCACGCCGGATTAACATCACGCCGGGTTAGTTCTTCAAGTTTGTTTCGTTCTTCTTGACTCTTTTGTTTCTGTTCTTGTTTCTTCAACCTGTAGATTGATCAAATGGATGTATTATTTATTCAATTGACACTTTAAATCAATAGAGTGCTTCTGATCATTTGTTGAGGTGAATGAGTACGTGTATTTGGATGTTTTACTCGAGGGGTTTATTATGCAGGAACTCAGAGATTTAGCTTGATTCAGGGGCTTAGTTTGTTCGTCTGTTCTTACGTGTTCTTCGTCTGGCAAAATTTGGACAGCATCTCCCTCGGACTGAAGCTTGCCAGAGAAAAATGGGGAACACCAAACGGATTGCTCCGAGGTGAACCTCAAAACTCGGAGTGATGCCTCCGTTAACCCATAAGTGCTTGTGGAGGCTCGAGGACCAGCCTTCAAGAGCTCTAGCAGCTCACGAGTGGTGATTTTGTGGAAGTCCCACAGGGACGGATGTTCGCCATGAATAGCTATGAGTGTTCACCCTTCGAAAGGGTTCCCTCAAAGTTCATGCCACAAAAGGGGCAAGCTCTCGAGGACCCCGGGTGATGCAGAAAATTGAGAGAAAGAAAAAAAACTGAAGGAAAGGGGAAGCCAGATCAGAGCAATAAAACATTGCGCATGCTTACAAAGCCACTCTTTTATTCATCCTCAGGGGAAAGGAGGGAAGCCAGGTACAAAAGGAGATCTACCCCCAAAGCACAGGGAAGAATACAACGGAGAAGATAAAAAAAAACTAGACGTTGAGGTGGGGGGGAGAAGAAGATACACCGGTGGGGGAGAGAAGAAGATACACCGGTGGGGGAGAAAGAGGAACAGAGCACAAGCTCCCCCCCCCTTCTCTCCCTTCTCTCTTTCTCACCCTCTCTCTCCTTTTTCTTCACCTTGCAGATATGAATGGATGGAGCTTCTTCTTCTCTTCGGACACCGGAGACCTTAGCCGAAACAACCAGCCCCCCCTTTAGTCTCTCCTCCAGCCTCTCCTCGCCTCTCTTTTTTTCTCTCCTCACAACACTGCCCTTTTTATAGAATGGCCAGCCTAGGAGCGTTCCTGCCACTTCCATCTCGTCCGCAACGAAGTTGGGAGTTGACTCTGTTGGGTCCCGTAGTGCAAGAATACGGATCTAGAGGGGGGTGAATAGATCCTTCTACTAAAATCTATGTCCAATTAAAAACACAAACTAGCACACAACGGAATTAACAAGATTGATAAGATTGATGAATTTAATCTAAACAGATTTAAACTTAATTCACTCAATCTCACCGAGCTCACACGATTGCATAAACAGATAAGATAGTGAATCACACAATCACAAAGATCAAACCACAAGACACGGGAATTTTTAAGGTGGTTCGGGACCACAACGGGCTCCCTACGTCTAGCCCTCACCAAACCGGTGAGGCTTCACTACACGCTACAAAATGTAGCAACAGGGGACGAACCCCAACACCACACACGCTGCTTCCGCAGCAAACCACACACGAGGCCTTGCCTCAAATTGCTGCCACAGCAGCACGCACACACACACACACACACGACATTGGGGAACACACCCTGCACAAATACCTCACACGGAGACACAGCTCCGTCCACACACACGTAGGACAATGCCTACACAACCACACGGAAGAAAACTCCCAACCACACACGCGGATATACTCCGCACAAATCGACACACATATGACAACACACACACTCGGAGACCCCTTTCTCCGAACACCCACACAAAGTATTCTCACAAATGTATATGAATCAAAGATAAATATATGCTATGACCTCCCAAAACAAATACTATAGATGTAAACTAGAAGTATGCATCAAGTGTAAGGTTCCCCCTTCTTCAACAAAATCTGATTCTCCTTGGCTCGTTGACGGATGATCATAATCTAGACATCATCTTCTTCTTCCACTCGAGACGCTCCTCTTTTCCTTCTTCCACTAGCTCCAGATCCTCACGGTGGTAGATCATATCCTCCTTTTCTTCACCTATACGAAAGAACACATGAGCATTATGATTGTTGTATCATAAAAATCGTAGCTCATATATATATGCAAGAGAGAGTGAACAAAGAACATGTAAAACAAGTTCAAGGAGATGATGTTTATAGCAAATATCTAAAACAGAACTAAGAGCAACTGGAGAACTAAAAGCAAACGGAATTTTCAGTGGATAGAGCTCCCCCTTTTTATTTCATCGAATAGGCTTAAGCTTTTCTGCAGGATGAAGAACATTCTTGAAGGAAGATGAATGATTCTTTGCAAAAATGAAGTTGTAACTTGATTTCCCACGTATCTTCCAGTAGAGGATCGATTAGAGACTTGAATCCACCTTCTTCCCTTCACACACAAGCTCAGAACAATGTGGAAGAAGCCCTTGGAGCAGCTGCTACGTCCCTGCACTCACAAGAGTTAGAACAAGAGAAGAATACTTCAAATCTCACCTCTTAAATTAGGTTTTCGACCCAAGGAGATGGTTTTATGCTTTTAGAATGGTCAAGGGACAGCTTAGAGACCAGATCCATGAATTAGGGAGAGATATAGGGCAGTTGGAATGCACTTGTTGGACTTTCAAAGCAAGGACGTGAAAGTCGTATTTCACGGCGCCGCACAGGTGCCGACACCTGGTGCCCAGGTGTTTACAAAAGGCTAGAAATAGAGTGCTGGACACTGGGTGTAGACACCTGGTGTCGACACCTGGTGTTCTGGCCTGCTACCAGAACCTGTGTAGGATTTCTAGATGCAGATGTCGACTCCTGGTGTCAACACCTGGTGTCGACACCTGGTGTCGACACTTGCACCTGCAAAAAGCCCAGAGACCCATAAGCTAAAAATGAAAGCTCCAACTTCACCGTGAGTTTTGGGATGATGAAAGAAGGTTGTGAGGAGTTCTTCCAACCTGTAAAACATAAAGAGAAATTTAGTTTTGCTTCAATGTTAATCTCACAAACCAACCCATTTCATTTCACCTTCTTTTGTAGAACCATGATGACTTGTGAACTCATAACCATGTGGAATTGTATCCAAGTTGTTTCCATTACCATTCAAGAAGAAAAATGATGAGATATCTTGCATGTCAAACATATATCAGTATTTACCTCATCGATTTACCTGAATTCACCATTGATCATTAATTTCTTGTTTATTTGTTGAATCGACCATACAAGGAGTCATGGAGTTCCAAATATCATTCATCATTGCATGATAGAGTAAATTTGGAATCTAAAGAGTAAGAAACTAAGCCACTCAAAAACCCCATGAAAGATATGTATGAAGGCACTTGAGAACCCATTTTCTCAACTCAAGATTAGAGGAGTATCACCATGGATTCCAATATAAAATCTTTCTCATTGAATACAAAGCAATCTCACATGAAGATATGAATAACCATTCACGCACAAGGCCAAATAACAAAGTCATTTTGTAATCATCAAAATCACATACACAACAATCTCCCCCATTTTGATGATAACAAAATATTATGCTATAATGCTCTCTCCCCCTTTGACATAATCAGAAATGGGGAGCATGACGGGGAATCCAGAATGGCAAGAGCCTATGGACACTGGGATTATGAAGAGAACCAATATGCACAATATGCATGAACTGTGGACAATGTGGACAAAGTGCATAACTGTAAAATGCAAATATGGACAATGTGGACATGCAGAATGTAAGATGACAAAACGATATGCAAATGCTCACAAGTTGCAGCAATTGGAAATGGTGTATGGCATGACAATAATGAGCAAGCAAATAAGCACTCAAACACCCATAGTAGGGTATTGACTCATGCAAGTCCTGATGACTTAAGCAGATAAGATCACATGCAAAGCTCCCCCTTTGACATTGACACATTAGATGATTGGCTTTGATTTTTAAATTTTTAGATTTTTAGTTTTCTTGTGAAATACATGAAACAGGATGTATGAAAATGATGAGACATGAAATGCATACAATGTAATCAAACAGATATCTATATATACATGCAGCATAACTCCCCCATTTTATTTAGAGTGAAGAGATAGGTGTACGAAAAGTGCAAGTGAGTCATTAAGATCTGAGTGCTCATGATTACACCGAGAGGATTGTGCAGATAAATAGGAGAAGACATACAGCAGGTCATGCAATTAATCAAATTTTCAGAATACATATCAAATCAAATTACCATGTGTAAGTGAGTAACATGAGTATGAATTTTAGCCATATGGATAACCAGATTTTCAATTAAACACAATAGTAACGACACATACTTCATTTCAATCTAAAGAACAGCGTATTGGAGGCTTCGCTCTGCCTCTATGAAACATATCATCAGAATTTTCATACTGACAATCTGAATTTTTCTAAGAAGGATCAGGTTCAAATAATTCCTTTTTACGCGAGGAGACACATGGAGCTCATGTCAGAATCCCCGGTTACTCAGAATACGGAACCTTGTCACCTCATTTTGAACAGAGGTACTTTAGTCAACACTTTTCAGAAATGAACCACATCACGTCTCGGGTGACATGTGTCCAATTTACTCAATGAGACTAAGCATTGCTCTGCCTTTCATTTCAACCATTTTTTATGTGGAGGCAGGCAACTTTTTCCTCAACTGTCTCTTATCATCCATGCAGCAAGTTGAATTACTTTAGAGTGTCGAAATGAAATTCTTATATCCTTATGAATAACACTCAATTTCACATTATAGTGCATGAAGTGTACGAATTTGATTTAACATGTATGGAGAAAATTTAACTTAAAACAGGATAGTGTAGCTCTCCCTATGTAAATGCAATAAGCATGAAATGCTCCCCCTGAGAGTTTGACATGAAGCACACTTGTTAAGACTCAGATGCAACATTATTTATCAATGGAGTATATGGTCTTAGAAGTTTCAAGGAAGGGGTTGAATAGCATATAATAACATGCAAGCATACGATGAGAGTATATGCAATATGCAATGCAAAATGAAAAGTATGCAATCTCAGTTCTTGAAATGTTGGCTCCAAAGATATGATGCCACTGTTGGAAGTATCCATTTTGGCATGTATGCAACATGGAATATTCAAAATGATGCATTTTAAAGTATGAACGAAGATGATGCTAAGTTAGACATTTCATCAGCATCATGAAGAGGAAATGGATAATGTTTGAAAAATTTGTAAGAACTTTTATATCTTTTCATATTTTATAACAACTATTATAACTCTTATATAGTTCTAGATTAATATGCATTAATTTTATTATTCTAATAAAGTGATGGTTCGAGGAGGTCAAGTACGAAGTGGGAGTGGGAGGAGAGGGGCAATGGGAGGGGCTCTAGTCCCTCCTCATTTACATCTACTTTGGGGACACACCATCACCTCCAAGTACATGTATGTCTATTTAAATTTCTAACTAAATGTTTATTAATTATATGCTTTGCTTATGGCATTCAATTCTTACAAGTCCAAGTGCCCCTGTGCCAGCTGGACAAGGCACACCGCCACCGCCTCTGGATACAGGTATGTCTTTTTAAATTTCTAGCTAAATATTTATTGATTATATGCTTTGCTTATGACATTCAATTCTTCCAAGCCTGAGTGCCTTTGTACCAGTTGGACAGGGCACATCGCCACCACTTCCGGATATAGGTATGTCTATTTAAATTTCTACCTAAATATTTGTTGATTATATGTTTTGCATATGACATTCAATTCATTCAGGCTCGAGTACCCCTATACAAGCTGGACAAGGAACACTACCACCACCTCCGGGTACAAGTATGTCTATTTAAATTTCTAGCTAAACATTTATTGATTATATGCTTTGCTTATAACATTCAATTCATACAGGGCAGGGCACACCACCACCACCACCACTACCACTACCGACCTATACATGCACTTTTTGATTCAATCTTAATTTGTATCTCTAGTTGTTGATTAAGTAGTTTCTTAATTATGGTAATTCTGATTAACTACTTCTATTTTACTAGTAATAGCTGCATAGGCCACACCGCTTGTATCTGTCACTTCCTCTACCCAGCTAGCAGATAATGTGACAGTCGTCACGAGGGCGATCCCGTAGGGGTTGATGACACACGTCAGTCATGCTAGATCTCTAGGTATGTATATTAATTCATGAATTATGTTCATTATCTATCCATTAACTATTTAATGCCAACCATTTTAACATTTGTAATTATAGGGATAAATTAGTGCCCTTCCAGGCTTCCCATTTTGTGATGGAGACTTGTCAGTCGCACATTCTAGGTTGGTGTTATCCTTCAGGCAATTTTCAATCGACGTCTGAGATTTGTTGTTCGATATGTTCATGGTATATAATTTAATCTTCTAAATCATGTCTTTCCCAACTCTTCCTTTTAGTATACTAACCTATATAATTTAATTTTTTACAGTAGAGATTTCGGTTCCTGAGACGTGAGGACGAGGGCTGAGCTAAGTTTGCCAAGAGGCTATTGCAAAAACATTACAGAAAGACATTGTACTAGGCCTGCAAAAAGGCGAAGAAGGATTCTGGAAGTGAAGATAGAAACTGCTGGAAAGAGCGCGACCCTACTTGGATGAGAAGAGAGCATTGGGGGGTGTGTGACAAATGGGGCAAGGTTAAGTGGGTTGAAAAATCCCAGAAAGTAGTAACAAATTAGGCCATACAGCCAAACGCTAACGTGCATACAGGTTGGTCTGTCTCATTCGCGATCCACAAACATAAAATGGTAAGTAATGTTTCTGATTTTCTTATACTTTATTCATATATTTCAAATGCGATTTATAGAATAGACAGAGGAGCTCAATCATCCTCCATCGTTCCGAGAGTTATTGGAGAAAACCACAAGAAGAAGGGGACGGATGAGTTCGTTAGCGAAAGAGCACACTCGGTAGCGATAATTTTACATACATGTACAAGTTTTTTTCGTTTAAAATATGAATGATTAATAAGGCAGATGACTGAGAAGCACAAGGAGGAGGGCACGCAGCATTCAGAGTTAGATCTTGAGGCATGGATGGCGGCAGCTGGCGCACCGAAGAAAGGTCAGTTGTGCAATTTTGGACAGACCTTGGACACCAACAAGGTGATATCATCTTGTACGAGTTTAGGCTCTATTGCAACCAGTACCAATGCCTTCACTATGCCCCCCCCCCCCCCCGCCCCAGTACTTCAAGCGGCATCAGAGACATCATCTAAGAGGAGATGTATACTTTCGAGTTGCACTTTACATCACAGATGTCATCGTAGATTGAGAACGTCGAGTTGTGCATTACACAGGTCGCCGCCACCTCCTCACCCAAGCAGAGGTTTTGACTCCTCGAGCACCCTCGACTGTAGCACACCCCCCTCATGTGAGTGTTTGTTATAGTTTTTAAGTTTGCAAATTTTACTGTTATTATACTACTATTTAGCTCAAAGAAACTGCCATGAAAAATAACTTATTTCAAACTAATCAAAAATAATATATCGGTGGTGAGAGTGACTTGGAGAGAGCTAATAGAATCCAAATCGGATATCTGATTTGGGCTCGGCGCTCAAAATATCAATCTCCCTTATAACATAATTTTTAAAAAAACCAAAGAGCTCAGGTTGGGAGGTCAGAAATATGAAATGTTGGTTTGATCGGCATGTCGATTGTTCCAACACGACCTGAGTGGTGAAAGTGACTTGAGAGAGCTGACAGAATCCAAATTGTATAGCCGCTTGGGGCTCGATGCTCAAATTCCCCTTTTCCGAACTAACTTAGTTTTAAATAAAAGAACTCGAGTTTGGAAGTCCAAAATCTAAAATATCGGTCTAATCAGCATGCCGATTGTTCTCACATGACCAGGGTGATGAGAATGACCTAGGGAAGGTGACAAAATCCAAATTGGATACTTGGTTTGAGCTCGACGCTCGAGTTACCCTTTTCCGAACTAACTTAGTTTATAATCAAAGAACTCGGGTTCAGGGGGGACAAATCTGAAATACCGGCCTAATTGATGTGTCGATTATTCCAACACGATTTAAGTAGTGAGAGTGACCTAGGAGAGTTGACAGAATCTAAATCGGATATTCGGTTTGGTCTCAGCGCTTAAATTACCCTTTTTCAAACTAATTTAGTTTAAAATCAAAAAACTCAGGTTTGAGATTCCATAATTTAAAATATCTTTCTGATCGGTGTGATGATTATTTCAACATGATCTAAGTGATGAGAGTGACCTGGAAGAGTTGACAGAATCCAAATCGGATACCTGATTTAGACTCGGCGCTCAAAATAACATTATTCGAAATAACTTAGTTTAAAATAAATCAAAGAGCTCAAGTTAGGGATAAAAAAATTGAAATATCGGTATGATCGGTTTGTCGATTGTTCCAACATGACTTGGGTGATGAAAGTGACTTGGGAGAACTGACGAAATCCAAATCGGATACCTAGTTTGGGCTCAGTACTCAAATTCTTTTTTTTCGAATTAAGTTAGTTTAAAATCAAAGAACTCAGGTTCGAGAGTCTAAAATCTGAAATATCAGTTTGATCGACGTGCTGATTGCTCCAGTATGACTTGAGTGGTAAGAATGGCCCAAGAGAACTGGCAGAATCCAAATCGAATGCCTGATTTGGGCTCGGCGTTCAAACTACCATTGTTCAAACTAATTTAAAGAATTCACGTACATATCATCTTATTTCAAATTTATAAAAATCAAATAATTTATTTAATTTAATTTTTTTATATATATGTCTAGTGTTATTTTTTAATATATCATCCTCCAACAGATGGCGACAAAGGAGACGAGGACGACAAAGACGATGAGCACATGGGGGATATTTTTTGATTTTTTATCATATTGTAAAAAATGATAATTTTAAAATATTATATTTAAATAATTTATCAATTAAATATAACCGTTATTTTATATATCATTGTGATGTGTGGATGTTGTGTATTTTTATTTAAAGAAATATTTTTTATTTTTTAATTTATTATAAGAAATTCAAAATATTAGGACAAAATCTCCTACATATTTTGATTCTCGTCATAGATTTAAGGATGAAATGTCTAACAGATTTTTTTATTCTTCAAGATTTTTCAACGGAAATTATGTTCTTTGGTAAATTTTAGAGACGAAAATTCTGACGAAAATGATTTTTTATCGCAGATGTTAGGGATGGATTTTTGACGGATATTTTTTTGTCACTAATGAAATTATGTTATTTATTTTCTATGGAAATCTGACGAAACTATTTTTGTCGCAAATTATGGACAGAATTTTTTCATCAAAAATTTGTAACACAAAATAACCTATGGTCAGTATCCATCCTAAATCTGTCTAAAATCCGTCGGAATACTTTTTTTCGATAGATTTTTGACGACAGAGAAATGAATTTTGACACCCAATTTCCGCATTTTATTATAGTGAGTGAGATATCCTTCCAAACCACCACGTCCTTGGATCAACAAGCGAGTAGTACTTCTCGCCTAACTCAGATACGTCGCTAGGCCATCAAGTTTGACGGCCACCAATAAAGCATTGACTAAGGCACTCTCTGGCGTTGAACTTCACGAGGTCGTGACAGATTGTACAGTAGAAATATGAGCTGAAATAAAGTCGAACAATTAGGTCCTCAAGGTCCTGCCTAGTGATCGGGTTGGCCGTGCCTACTCAACCCACAGTAAGGCCACGGCTACAAACACAACCACACGGACATGGTCATAAACACAACCCCACACATAAAAACACCTCAACCAAACCACAGTCACCCACAAGTTCCATGCTCAGCAAGAAACAAACTACACAAACGCCCCCTGTGCTTATTTGCACATGTTGCTGCCTCAAAATTTAAAAGGCCTCACAAATAAGCACATGTTGCTGCCTCAAAAAAAGGCCTCATAGGCCCACACAATCAATGGCCACTGTGAGAGGGACAATGGGGCATAGTGGAGACAGCAGCATCACAGGACGGCATACAGCAGGCCGCATGCCGGTGCGGGCGGCACGCCCGCCTGTGCGACAAGTGTGGATGGCACCTTGGACGCGGTAGATGGTGCCGTGACATGTGCGGCACACCCGTCTGGGTGCGCCTGGGCACATACGGACAGTCGATGCAGGCGAGCCCCTCCGGCGAGGGTGAGGTGGGGGGCGGCGGCGGCAAGATCTCCCTAGGGCTGGCTCTGATATCAAGTTGTGATAGAAAAGGTGAGGAAGAAAAAGATGGTGATATCCTAGTAGGATTCCCGATCTCTTAGGTTACGTTTGGTATCAGGATAACTTAACTGAAGAATATGTATAAGTCATTCTGGGTTAATTTATTCTTATTCTTATTCTCGTGTACGATTGATATGCGAAGGGATAAATATGAAAATATTCATATTCTTCGTTTGATAAAAATTAGGGATACACTTGAGAATATAGGTTGAAAAATGACTATATTATCCTTCTTATCTCAGGTTAAAGTACAAGATGTTATTCTTTGTTTAGATGGGATAAGAAGATTTCAAAATTTTTATTTAGTGAAATTACATACTTAATTAGACTTTACATTCACGATTACGACTAATAAAGATCCTAAAATAGATTTTAATAGATAAATTTTATTATTAGTAATAAAATTATTATAAAATTTATTTTATTAATAATCTAAGATAATACAAATAAAGATATTATTGAAGAATTTTTTTCTTTTAACAATATTTAGTAAGAATGATAATAATGATAATAATCATTTTTCCATAATTATGAGTAATTAAATAGTATAACCCAACTTTAACATATTTATGTAATGTAACGATGATTAATAATAATGTTCAATTTAATATGAATACCATATCATTAGTAACATAAATCAAATTACTTTAATTAGGATTAGTGATAATAAAACTTCTAATTAATTTTTTTAGTTCAAATTCTTTGTTAGTAATAATGAGACTTTTGATCAATCTAATTTTTTATACATTGAATTTAATTAGCAGTAATGATATTAATTTTTTTCCCTTCAAAAAGATACTTAATAATAATAGTACACTTCAATAACTATTTATTATTTTTAACTAAAATCAATATAATTAATTAATATTTTGTTCTATGTTTTAATTATTTATAATTCATCATCAATGTAAATCAATATGATAAATCTATTATAATCTTTATTGTCTTCTTTTCCTTTTCATTCTTTCCCTTTCTTTTTTTATTTAATTTCTTTCATCTCCCCATTTTTATTTGTTTTTGAGAAGGACCCAATAATGAACAAATATTTTTGAGTTCAGTGAGATATGTAAACACTATTTGTGTCACGTTTAAATTTTGTTTATCCCTTCATCTCCCCCTCTCCCCCCGCTTAAATGGGACTCGAAGCTCTATCTTAAATCGGGTCAAAATCATTTAAATTTTGATTACTTATTTTATTAGTTTCTTGACATTTTGGTCACTCAAAATGTGACAGATGTTGTAACTACTATCATATTTGAATTATTTACTTTGGTTAAAATATTATGCTTTATATACTATTTTACGTGCGCATAAAAGATGAATAATTCACATGTAATATAAGTAACGAGTACGGGTGTCCCAAATAATGTACGTACACATGCAATCAACTGTAATATTTAGCAAGTAGAAATTACGGCGGGATAAATGATAACAAATGGAGTATTTTACAAAAAGATAAAGTTTTACAAAAAAGAGTTTCATGTGTACATGGCCTCACAAATGATAGTCCTTAAAAAAATCTATATCACTTTTTATTACATACTTTCAATTGATCAAATTTTGCCAAAAAAGTTTCACATAGCTTCCCAGTTCGATCGGCTGAAAATTTCTCCATCTCGATTGTTCTTCTTAAATCTTCCACGAGTGCATATTCTTCAATCTGTCCTCCTGTTGTAGATATGCTAGACATTTCTACTGTCCGCTGGTTCGAAGTCTTTTCTTGAAAAATGTGTATAATATAATCACAAATTAAAATATTGAGTGCAAAATATATGGACTTGATAAGAGTAAGGAGATGAGGCTCAGAACAACATGACATAATGTAATCACATGGATCATGTTCCATCATATTAGTTGGGGGTTGTGTTAGGCCACCACCCAATCATTATTGTCTCGTGTATACCTGATAAGACTAACGAGAGTTTGACATTGGGAAGGAGTTTAATACCAACATTGAACAATGAGAGCACTGAATAATGGGAAGGCGCTGTCTCCACTGTCGCACATACACAAACACAAAGGTTGTCTCCACTGTCACACACACAAAGGCTGAACACACGCACACACACACAAACACAAAGACTGTCTCCACTGTCTCTCTCACACACACACACACACACACACACACACACACACACACACACACACACACACACACACACTGAACACACACACACCCCCTGGTTGTCGGCACTGCATGCACACACACACACACACACACACACATGCACAAAGGCTGACTATCTTCACTAAACCCACACACACACACATACACAAAGGTTGTCTCCACTGCATGCACACATATAATCTGTCTCCACTAGACACACACAGAAAGGCTGAACACACGCACACACACACAAACCTCAAGGGCTGTCTCCACTATCACACACACACACACCCTGGCTGTCTCCAGTGCATGCACAAACACACAATGGCTGAACACACCACTAGACACACACACACGCATAATATGTCTCCATTAACCCCCCCCCCCCCACACACATTCAATTCTAAACCATGACAACCACACACACACACACATTTCTGCCCACTGTCACTCACACACAACAGCTGAACACACACACACACACACACACACACACATCTCTGCCCACTGTCACACACACACAATATGTCTTCACTAACCCCCCCCCCCCCCCCCACACACACACATTCAATTCCGAACCATGACAACCACACACACGCAGCTCTGCCTTTGACATTCTGTCTCCATTTTCATCCTTTCAAACTTAGCTAAATTTTTGTTAAGCCATATTTCCCAGAGTGCGCAAGTGTATGAAAATGAGCAGGTAACAGGTTATCAAAAATGAAATTGGATCCCAAACATATAACCTGGATGCATGCAAACTATTTCATGGGCAAATATATAACCTGGAAGTGCACACACTTGACAATATTAAAAGAAATGAAGCTCGTGCATTTACAGCACACACTCGGCTATTTTAAATTAAAAGAAACTAGCTCATGCATTCACAGTACACACTCGGCTATGATAAAATAAAAGGAACTCATGCGACATCACAACACACACTCAGCTGTTTTAAAATAAAATGAACTCATGAGGCATCACTGCACACACTCGGTTGTTTTAAAATAAAAGGAACTCATTAGGGATCACAACACACACTCGGGTGTTTTAAAATAAAAGAAACTCATGCGACATCACAACACACACTCAGTTGTTTTAAAATAAAAGGAACTCATGAGGCATCACAACATACACTCGGGTGTTTTCAAATAAAAGGAACTCATGAGGCATCACTGCACACACTCGGCTGTTTTAAAATAAAAGAAACTCATGCGACATCACGTACAGCACACACTCGGTTGTTTTAAAATAAAAGGAACTCATGCATTCACAACACATTCACATTCACATTCACCACAATTTAACAAAAGATATGACAAAGGATATATACCGTTGACATTTCTTCCACCCACTTGAAGAACCCACAACCCGATGTGGACTTGTCAGCCTGCACATACATAAAAGATAAAATAAGATAATGTATAGTTGGTAGGGAAGGCATAAACAATAACACTAATAAAAATATTGGTCACACACAAACCTTAGATTCTGGGCATACATAAAATACTTTCCCTTTATTCTTAGAATTTGAGGTACACCTTTTACACGGGCCTTTGCCACATGGACATATTAATAATTCATCCACCCACATGAAGAATCGACATGCCTTATCATTCCCAAGCTGTGAGCATGTATATAAGAGAAAATGACATAGAAAATAAAAACACATATGCATATATGTTGCTAAGTAAGAATAACATACCCCAAGTGGGCAGCAATAATAGGGACATTGTGGGTTACTACTGCTACGGGGTAACTTGATAATGCATTCCCCATTGCCACATTCACATTGAATACGGTCATATTTACCATCACCCATATGTTTTGAATCTATTTTCACGATACCGTGAAACATAATTATGCACATTAAATATATAGTGATTTGTAATGGGTGATGGTATTAGACTCAGATGGGCATCATTCATTCGTTTAGATTCCTTGAATTACAAATGCTGCAGTCACATTTCATATCACATGCAGTAAATCCCATCATAAGAAGGGGTAGACCTTAGGCCGCCAAATCTACAATATGTGTGAAGTACAAGCATGGATATGAAATGAGATGCCCCCACAGTACTCCTCATCACATGTATGCTCCTTTCCATCATCATTACCATCCTTTGATCCACTCATACTTTTTTAAGAACAACATAATTTAATCAATAACACACAAAATCTGAGGGCATATTAACAACACTATTTAGATGCACTGCCCTATTATTAGATATCAACAACATAAACAACTATAACGATATGGTTGACAAATTGATATTAATAATCAACTGCAGTCATGTGCTACTAGGTTACCTAAGGGGAAAGGAGCAAGTAACACACCGAGGGGGAGGAGTAGGTAACACATCGAGGGAGGGGAGGAGCAAGTAACACACCAAGGGAGGGAAGGAGCAATCTACATAATTGTCAAATAATTTCTTAGATGGGACTGAAAATGAAATTGTGTGAGAGAATATTTAATTTAGAACAAACACATTTGATGACAGGTTAACAGCCAATAAAAACCACAAACATCATTGGTATTTGCTGCATACCAAGGTTAACAGCCAATAACAAAACATCTTTCTCTATTTCTTGTAAGGCCATGCTTGGCATAGTTTTAATTGTGCGTTCAGTGTGTGTGTGTGTGTGTGTGTGCATGTAGTGGAGATAGCCAGGGGGTGTGTGTGTGATAGTGGAGACAGCCTTTGTGTTTGTGTGTGTGTGTGTGTGTTCAGCCTTTGTGTGTGTGGTCAGGGGAGACAGATTATATGTGTGTGGGGGGAGTTTAGTGAAGACATATTGTAACTCGTGTGTGTGTGTGTGTGTGTGTGTGTGTGTGTGTGTGTGTGTGTGTGTGTGTGCATGAAGTGGAGACATGCAGGGTGTGTGTGTTCAGTGTGTGACAGTGGAGACAACTTCAAAAAATTTTAGAACCCTTCGGCACTTTAGTCAAGTCATTGAGAGCTATTTATATAATTTTGAAGTTACTTTTGGCTTTCAAACTAACACTCTAAAAAATAGTTTCTTAGATGGGACTGAAAATGAAATTGTGTGAGAGATTATTTAATTTAGAACAAACACATATGGTGACAGGTTAACAACCTATAAAAATCACAAACGTCATTTGTATTTGCTGCATACCAAGGTTAACAGCCAATAAGGGGGTGTGTGTGTGTCTGTGCATGTAGTGGAGAAAGCCAGGTGTGTGTGTGTGTGTTCAGTGTGTGTGACAGTGGAGACAGCCTTTAGAGCTATTTATATAATTTTGAAGTTGTTTTTGACTTTCAAACTAAAACTCTTAAAAATAATTTCTTACCACACACTGAAAATGAAATTGTCAGTGAATATTTATTTTAGAACAAACACATTTGATGATAGGTTAACAACCAATAAACACCACAAACATCATGTATTTGCTACATACCAACGAATGCTATAAACATGATAGGGGAGGAGCAATACATATGGTGAGTCAAGATATTACCGGAATGAAAAAATAAGGAAGAAATCCGCTTACCTCAGTACAGATTGTATACCTTTTTCTTGGCCGGAGAGGTGGTGACGGAGGTAGGATTCGGTAGATGATGGAAGGCCTTTGAGGATGTCGCGCTGAAGGGAGTGGGAGTTCGCTGCAGAATGAGCAGTTCCGTCGGCAGGCGAGGAGAGGATGGCAGCCGCCTGGAAGGGCTTTTGAGGATGGCGCGATCGATTGGGAAGACGAGCGCAGGCGACAGCAGATGAGCGATTAGATGACTGCGTTCAACAAGAAGGCGAGGGACGGAGATCGCCGGTTTGTTCGTACCCACGAGTCGGGACGGGAAGGAGCAGGGGCACGATCGCGAAGAGCGACTGGTGGAGGGTTTCGTGGGAGAGGGAAGAGATGAACGAGGGTTCTGCCGCCGAAGAGGGAAGGAGCGAGGGCCGTGGGAGAGGGAAGAGAGGAACAGGTTCCACCGCTGGAGAAGGAGCGAGGGTGCAGCGAGAGGAACAAGAGGGTTCCGCTGGACAGGGAGAAAGAGAGGGGCACGATCGACATACTGGAGGTGAGAGAGAGACGAAAACGGGGTTAATGAGATGAGAATATCTCATTCCACCATTTCGGTGGAATGAGATATTCTCATTCTCAACCCCATTTTCGGAGATATACCCAAAACCCTTAACCCTGGATATCCCTGGTTCAATTGCGCCTACCAAATGCATAATAGGGTTTAAATAGGGATATCCCCTATTTATCCCTCTACCAAATGTGGCCTTAGCATAGAGTTCTTGTGATACATTATCTCCTAAAAATAGGATCCCACTGATTGTGGGAATAACATCTAAGTATGGTAAAGCCTATGGTAAAGCCAGCTCACACACATACTACATTAGACTCCAAGGTTGACTTCTAAATTAAAGAGAGATTAAGTTGGCACATCTCTTCATCAGGGCAGATATAGAGAGGAGAAACCCATGTAACTCGCACACCGTTTGGCCATAACTTTGTGAACAATTGATAATCACTATTACGACTTTAATTTGTAAAGCTTGTGCGATAGTCATAAACTAATAACACGAACAACTTTGAGTGGTAATCATTTTTTTTAAAAGAGCCTTGGTATTTCTTGTTCTTTAAGTTCAAGGGATTTGACTAATCAAATAAATTTTAACTATAACAAACCTTCGATTAAAATAGGTATGGTCAAATGCCGGCATGAATATATTTTTTGATCGTTAACAAATATTCCCAATGAAATTGTCTCCAGCGATGGTTCGAATATCTCTCAGTATCTATAAGGGTTTGAAGGCTCTCTCTCTCTCTATTGATTTTTTGATAGGGTTTTCCTAGATCTCTTTCTACCCTCTCCAAATGGATTGCTCTAAAGAGTGATGATTTTTCCGTAAGTAGTAGTGTAATGCTCTGTGCAACACTTCGATTAATTACATATATATTGACACATTACATGTATAAATTTTTTTACTTTTTTTAAAAAATTAAGTGACTCTCACGTCAATTTAATTTGATATGTCGATCACGTTATAAAGTGACGTGATATGAAGGTCACGTAAAAATAAAATTTCAATCACGTGAATAGCGAAAATGAGTCATTTTCACTATTTAAGATCACTTATTTTTTTTCAACAAATAATGTTACATGTTCAACAGTCAAATGTGTAATTAATTGGGGTGTTACAAGAAGCATTACTCTAAATAGTATCGTATATGTAATATATAGCCACTACGTACGTACCTTAACTATCCATGTACATAAAGCTGCCAATTAAGAAGAAAAACTGCAACATTGCATAAATCCAGCTGGTGGCCAAGCCAACAAGACAAAAGGTGAATGCCACTTACAACAATTAATTTTACCATATGCTTACCATCTTTCACAAATTTTCATTCTGGCTTGTTTTAACCTTAGAGAAAGAGTGACCTCCTCTAAACATACATATGTACTGTAAGTAAGTGATGTGCATTTCATTAGCGCGCCTAGTTATAGGACCGATATATATGTAAGTATTCAATGGCCATCATTTCTAAGTAAATTAATGGAGTGGGTGTGAGTGTTTGTAGATTGGCAGCTTGACAGTGCTGCACACACCATGCACCCATATATAAAATATGCAGCAAGTAATTATGTAAGCCACGGATCAGAGCTGCACATAAAAGGAACAGGGCATATGTAAAAAGGGATATCTCTCTCTCTCTCTCTCTCTCTCTCTCTATATATATATATATATATATATATATATATAGAGAGAGAGAGAGAGAGAGAGAGAGAGAGAGAGAGAGAGAGAGAGAGAGAGGCAGATCAATTAGCATCCGGCCGGTGAGTAAGAAATTGAAATAGAGGAGTTGGTTTACTATTTCATGTATAAATTAAGTAAGAAACACACACACTCTCTACTCCACCTAGCAGTTGAACAGTGAGTACATCCCCGGATCACCCCCCTGCTCGTCATCCTCCTCCCCGCCATCGTACGAACAGGCCACCCCCACAGTGAGCTCCCATGGGCTGTACACGTCCGGCGACAGCAGGGGGCCCTGGAGGCCTTCCCGCGGCGGCAGCAGTGGGGTCACCGGCGGCGATGGTTGCAGCAGCGACAGCGGCGGCGGGATCTGGGCAGCAGGCCCCACCCATGCTGGCGGCAGTAGTGGCAGCGTCATTGCAGGAGGAGGAGCAGCCGGCACGTCCGTCTGACGCCGCGCCGCCAGCTCCAGGCGGAGCTCCGCGGAAAGCTCCAGGATCATCTTCACCAGCGCCACCTTGACGCCGCCGTCCAGCCGGAGGTCCTTCCCCAGGAGGCCGTCGTAGAGGAGGCCCCTGGTGCACAGGTCGCGGAGCTCCCTCTCCATCCGGGCGATCTGCTTGCGCAGCTTCTGCACGCGGTCCTCCGTGAAGGAGACGTGGTTCATCGTGCGGGGCCCCGCCTCGTGCACCGGCGTGATCCGGAACCTCCGGCACATCTCGGCCGCCTTCTCCCAGCTAGGCCAAACCTCCGGCGGGGACTCGCCGTCGCCGTAGATGACGACGCACGTCTCCACCCCGCAGAGGAGGTGGAGCTCCTCGGCCTTCTTCACGACCCCATTCTTCCGCTTGTTGAAGGTGGACCGCCGGTGGGCGTCATCCTGGATCCACTCTATCTTTACCTTCTTCCTCTTGGGCGGCGCCCGGGACCGCTTTCCGCCGGAAGGAGATGGAAGGGGAGGCCCAATTGCTTGTTGATCGTGGGTGGAAAGAGTACTGATGGGGTGGCCACTGTTTGCTCTCTCCATTGCCGCTCGATCAACTGCTGTGGCGCGCATATGGAGCTGTGGGAAATCTGTGAGGAGGAAATTAACAGATATATCATATATACTTATAGCAGAAGGCAGCACTGCATGTTAATCCTCCAGGAGGAAAACCCTAAACCTTAATAAAAGAGTATGTATATCCATGGGTGAAGATTTTTGCCTGCACTGGCATCCTCTGCAATGAATAAGAGCAAAGTGTAGATTTAACTCCCTGTTTCAGAAGTCGCGTTTGAGGATGCTGTGTGAGGATGGAACTTAATTTTACAGATATTGTTTCCAAGAACGTTCAAATTTAATTTGTATACTTTTTTCCCTGAGCTGTTTCGTATCTGTTCTCCCTAAATTCTATATCCCCATGCGATGATTGTTGTGGGACTGCAAAACTTAATGCCGAAAGTCAAGGAAGTCAATTGAAATCCATCCATCAATCAATGAGTAACTTAACTAGTTTGAAACACCGGATGCGACGTTTTCATAGGTCTCGCGAAAAAAGGTTGTTTAATCGAGGATTTGCTGCACGATTATTGGAGTAATCTTTAGCCTCACTTTGGTACAGGGTTAACTTAACCTAAGGTTAACTCAATCTGGTTAAACTGTCTCAAGATTAACTCATTTTTATTTTGACAGAGAGAGGTTAATTCACTTGAGTTAACCTTGTGTATTTTCTAAAAAAACACACAATTGGCCATTGTTCACATGAACAGGTCTTATAGGATATGAACAATGTTTTCTCGTAACATTGTTCATGCCATAGTATCATCTCTCTCTCTCTCTCTCTCTCGCGTGAGAGAGGGAGAGGGAGAGAGAGAGAGCGAGAGAAAGAGAGAAAAGCGTCGTCAGCAGCGACAGCGACTGCAGCAGCGGCGGGGGTCGACCGGGGGGATCCCAGCTCGTCAACGGGGGCGGTCTTCAAGGTAGGGGGTGGGGCAGTCTTTACAGCAGGGTGCGGGGTGACGTCGCCCGCAGTGGGGGGGCGATGACATCGTCAGGAGTGGCGTCATCAACAGCGACATCGTTGTCATCGACAGCGGCGATGGTGGGGCGACAGGCTGCAGAGGAGAGAGAGGGGGGGGGCTGTGGGAGTGAAGGGGCATTGAATGCCCCAGTTAACCCTGACAAAGCTGTCCAACTGGGTTTCGAAACCCAGGGTTAACCTCTCTTTAGTCCTGAACAACCTAATCCACCTATCAAAAATTAAAAAATGGCTAACTCGGGGACAAAATTCTAGTTAACCCAGGGTTAACCCTTTACCAAAGTGAGGCTTACAGAGAAAGCCCTCGTTACCCACTCAGCATGTTATTTTTAAAAATCTCTTAGAGTGATTCTCGAGCTATCTTAATTTGAGGATCAAGTCGTATCATTATTGAATTACTCATAAAAAAAGAAAAAAATCAAATTGAATGAATGGTATTGAGCGCATTCTTTTAAAAATTAGATCGTTTTATTTTTTATTTTTTTAGAAAATCGGATGGTGATATGACTTGCACTCTAAGTTAAGATACTTTAAGAGCTACTCCAAAAATTTTAAAATAATAATATAAATTTAATGACACTGCAAATCAGGGTGTGATGCACATCGGGATGTGCAACACGCCATTCTGATCTTTATATAAGAGCAACTTTGTATCTGTATATTATTTGCACTATAAGTGATATTTAATTTACCGAGGAAAACTACGGCAATATGTACCCTCGCTTGTCACGCAGGCCATTGGTGCATGTAGATGCAAATCCCAATATAATGACTACCATCCATGCATATAGAGGCGTCAATCGATTGGATCCAGGTTGGATCTCTTAATTAAAATCCGAATCTGGATCCGATATACTAAGATTCGGATCTAACTTGGATCTGAAATGAATCACCATTTCAGATTTGAATCTATCCGAAATATAATATTATTTTTTAAGATCCGGGTCCAACCCAAAATATCAACAACTATATATGTTTATAAGTAATGAGATAGGGAGATCCAAATTTACCAAAAATTGGATCCAATTTTGGACCCACACAGTAGATGCAACATTATAGACTTACATCCAATTTTTTTGGGTAATTCGGATCCACCCAATTCGGGACATCAAAATAGACACGTAACACTAAAATTCGAGTAATGCTTAGTGCACCCCATGCACTAATTACACTCACCGGTGTAATAAGTGCAACACTTGATAATTTTTTTTGAGTCGCCTCCACGTCTAATTGGTTTGATGTGTCGTTCACGTCACCAGATGACGTGACATAGAGACCAATTAAAATAAAAATCTCAACCATGTGAATAGTAAAATTAGACCAATTTCACTCTTCACATAGATTTTTCTTTTAATTGGCCCCCACGTCACGTCACCTGGTGACGTGAACGACACACCAAGCTAATTAGACGTGGGGGCTACTAAAAAAAATAAAATAAAATTTATCAAGTGTTGCATTAATTACACTGGTGGGTGTAATTAATTAGTGTATGGGGTGCACTAAGCATTACTCGAATTGAGTAATGCTTAGTGCACCCCATGCACTAATTACACCCACCGGTGTAATTAGTGTAATACTTGTTATTTTTTTTAATTTTTTTTTGAGTAGTCCCCATGTCTAATTAGTTTGGTGTGCCGTTCGCGTCACCAGATGACCTGGCGTGAGGGCCACGTAAAAAAAAATGTCCCTTTGTAAATAGTGAAATTGGTCAAATTTCACTATTCACAGAGTTGAGATTTTTTTTAAATTGCCCCCCACGTCACGTCACCTGATGACACACCAAACTAATTAGACGTGGGGGCTACTAAAAAAAATTATCAAGTGTTGCACTAATTACACCGTTCGGTGTAATTAGTGGATGGGGTGCACTAAGCATTACTCGAAGCTCTCCAGCTGGGTTTCGAAACCCACGGTTAAACTCTCTTTAGCCCAGAACAACCTAATCCGCCTATCAAATTAAAAAATGGCTAACTCTGGGATAAAATTCTGGTTAACCCACGGTTAACCCTTTACCAAAGTGAAGCTTACAAAGAAAGCCCTTGTTACACACTCAACGTGTTATTTTTATAAATCTCCCTTAGAGTGATTGTCGAGCTATCTTAATTTGAGGATTAAGTCATATCACTCTTGAATTACTCATAAAAAAATAAAAAAATCAAATTGAATGAATAGTATTGATATCATTCTTTTAAAAATTATGTCACTTTATTTTATTTATTTTTTTAGATAATCAGATAGTGATATGACTTGCACTCTAAGTTAACATATTATAAGAGCTACTCCAATTTTTTTAAATAATAATAATAATTTAATGACACTACGTATCAGGGTGTGATGCACACTTGGATGTGCAACATGCTTTCTCATCTTTATATTAGAGCAGCTTTGTATCTGCATATTATTTCCACTATAAGTGATATTTAATTTTCTGAGGAAAACTACGACAATATGTACCCTCACTTGTCACGTGGGCCATTGGTGCATGTATATACGAATCCCAATATAATGACTACCATATCCATGCATATAGGGTTGTCAATCGATTGGATCCGGGTCGGATCTCTTAATTAAATTCCGAATCTAGATCCGATATACTAAGATCCAGATCCAACTTGGATCCGAAATGAATCACCATTTCAGATTTGAATCTATCCCGAATATAATATTATTTTCTCGATCCAACCTGAAATATCAACAACTATATATGTTTATAAGCAACGAGATAGGGAGATCCAAATTTACAAAAATTCGGATCCAATTTTGGACCCACATAGAAGATGCAACATTATAGACTTACATCCAATTTTTTTGGGTAATTTGGATCCACCCAATTCGGGACCTCAAAATAGACACATTACATTAAAATTCGAGTAATGCTTAGTGCACCCCATGCACTAATTACACCCACCGGTGTAATTAGTGCAACAATTGAGAATTTTTTTTGGGACCAATTTCACTATTCACAGGGTTGGGATTTTTCTTTTAATTGGCCCCCACGTCACGTCACCTCGTGACGTAAATGACACACCAAACTAATTAGACGTGGGGCCTACGGAAATTTTTTTTAAAAAATATTATCAAGTGTTGCACTAATTACACCGGTGGGTGTAATTAGTGCATGGGGGCCACTAAGCATTACTCGAAAACCCAACGGTATAATTAGTGCAATAGTTGTTAAAAAAATTAATTTTTTTCAATAATCCCCACATCCAATTAATTTGGTGTGTCGTTCACGTCACCAGATGACGTGACGTGAGGGCCACGCAAAAAAAAAATATCCCCCTATGAATAGTGAAATTCGTCCAATTTCACTATTCACAGGGTTGAGATTTTTCTTTTAATTGATCCCCACCTCATGTCACCCGGTGATGTGAATGACATACCAAGCTAATTTGACGTGGGGGCTACTAAAAAATATTAAAAATATATATCAAGTGTTGCACAAATTACACCGGTGGGTGTAATTAGTGCATGGGGTGCACTTAGCATTACTCGAATTGAGTAATGCTTTGTGCACCCCATGCACTCATTACACCTACCGGTGTAATTAGTGCAACACTTAATAAATTTTATAATTTTTTTTTTGAGTAGCCCCCACGTCTAATGAGCTTGGTGTGCCATTCACGTCACCAGATGACATGGTGTGAGGGTCACGTAAAAAAAAAATTGTCCCGCTGTGAATAGTGAAATTCCTCCAATTTTACTATTCACAGGGTTGGGATTTTTCTTTTAATTGGCCCCGTTGTCACGTCACCTGGTGATGTGAATGACACATTAAGCTAATTAGATGTGGGGGCTACTAAAAAAAATTCAAAAAAAAAATTAAGTGGTGTACTAATTACACCGGTGGGTGTAATTAGTGCATGGGGTCCACTAAGCATTACTCGAAGCACTCCAGGTGGGAGGGTTAACCTCTCTTTAGCCCGAAACAACCTAATCCGCCTATCTAATTAAAAAATGGCTAACTCTGGGATAAAATTCTAGTTAACATTGGGTTAACCCTTTTCCAAAGTGAGGCTTATAGAGAAAGCCCTCATTACCCAGTCAACGTGTTATTTTTTAAAATCTCATAAGAGTGATTCTCGACCTATCTTAATTTGAGGATCAAGTCATATCACTATTGAATTACTCATAAAAAAATAAAAAAATCAAATTTAATGAATATTATTGAGCTCATTCTTTTAAAAATTAGACCACTTTTTTTTAGATAATCGGATGGTGATATGACTTGCCCTTTAAATTAAGATATTTTAAGAGCTACTCTAATTTTTTTAAAATAAAAATAATAATTTAACGACACTGCATATCAGGGTGTGATGCACACATGGATGTGCAACACGCCTTTCTCATCTTTATATAAGAGCAACTTTGTATCTGTATATTATTTGCACTATAAGTGATATTTAATTTGCTGAGGAAAACTACGGCAATATGTACCCTCGCTTGTCACGCGGGCCATTGGTGCATGTAGATGTGAATCCCAAAATAATGACTACCATCCATGCATATAGAGGTGTCAATCGATTGGATATGGGTCAGATCTCCTAATTAAAATCTGGATCTGGATTCGATATACTAAGATCCGTATCCAACTTGGATCCAAAATGAATCGCCATTTCGGATTTGAATCTATCCCTAATATAATATTTTTTTTTCAGATCCAGATCCTGTTGGATTTAGTAAAATATCAAAGTTTTGTTTCCTGTGGAGTTTTGTCCCACATTGGAAGATGGGAAAAGTTTTCATCTTCTTATAGTTGGGACTCTTTACTACCTTGTGTACTCCTTTGAGGAGACTATGGTAGTTGGGCCATTTGAGCTTGTGGGCTCCTTGGGCTTTATTCTATATCACACCCACGCGTATATTGCCTTGCCTTGCCGATGCCGTGTCGTGCGTGTGTGTAAGTAATATTCGACCTTTATTTTATTTTATTTTTTGACCGAGCGTCTTTTGGGTTTTCTCCGCGTCTCCTCGGATTCTCTCTCTCGCGTCCCTTTGGGAACGGGGGTGTCGGTTCGTGTGCTTGACCGTTGTAGACTCTGAGTGGGAGTCTATTTAGGGTAGCAGTTTCCGAGGGTTCACATACGGAGAAACTCATCTTCCTCCATTTTTTACTCTCTCGGTCATCTTCCTCTGCAAGATCTCGAAGTGGTCACTGTGGTGTTCGCCCCGGCGTCGTAACTTGGAGTGCACCTTTGCGCCGCCATCGTTTGGGTCGTCGTATCTTGGGAGAAGTCTCGCCGTGGAGCCTATTGCACCGTGTAGGGGCGAAACGACTCTAAAGAAAGCGACATCGCGCTTCGACCCGAGTTTGATCTTCCTAAACTTCAATTCCACATTTTTCTATTGATCAGTCTGATAGAGAAATCCCTCAATAGTGCATCCGTGTTCTTTGATTTCCAACATTTAGAGTCGTTTCTCTCTATCAGACGCGTTTCATGATGGCCCCTGAGATTGTTGCCCGCCCTGAAAAATTTTCTGGTCATTTCTTTAAGCGTTGGCAACAGAAGATGCGTTACTGGCTTACCTCTCTGGCCTTATTTTCGGTAATCGAATCTAATCCTCCTGCAGAGGATGAGAATGAACCTGCTAGGTCTGTAGATTTAGCAAAGTTTAAAGAGAAGGATTATTTATGTACTGGTAGTATTCTGTCATGCCTTTCTGACAAACTCTATGACATTTATTGTTCTGCGAAATCTGCTAGAGAGCTTTGGAACTCCTTAGAAAAGAAATATGGTTCTGAGGACACCGGTCTAGATAAAATCATTGTAGCTAATTATTTTGATTACAAGATGGTAGAGGGAACCTCCATTGTTGACCAAGCCCATGAGATCCAATCCCTGGTTTTGGACATCCAACGTTGTGGGATGTCAATTGATGAGAAGTTTCAGGTGTGTGCGTTGATTACCAAACTTCCACCATCCTGGAATGATTTTTCTCTATCTCTTCAACACAAACGAGATGAGATGAATGTTGAGCAATTAATCTCTGCCATTCAAGTTGAAGAGAGGAACAGGGATAGGAACAAGGCTAGGATCCCTCCTCCTCCTCCTCCCTCAGACCCTGAATTCCAGTCCAAAGCTAATCTTGTTGAAAAACCCAAGTCTCATTCTTCCACTTCCCATAAACCTCACCAGAAATTCAACAAATTTAAAGGGAAGAAAAAGATTCAGAAGGACTCGGAAAACATTACTTGCTATGTCTGTGGGAGACCGGGTCACAAAGCCTACAGATGCTATGATAGAAAGGACAAGAACAACAAGAACAAGAAGAAGAAACCCACTGCTACTGAACCTGCTGTCAACATGTTGACAGTTGGATCCACCGCACAGGAGAGGTTTGTCTCTTATAATCCTGAAATCCATGTGGCAAGTCTTCCAACTGAATGGTTGGTAGACACAGGTGCAAATGTCCATGTCTGCTCTGATAGAAGCTTGTTCTCTTCTTACCAGGGCACCGGTGCCAGGAGCGTGACAATGGGCAATTCCACTGCTGCACGAATAGTAGGAGAGGGACGCATTGACTTGAAGCTCACTTCAGGGAAAATGTTAAACCTCTATGGAGTGCAGCATGTGCCGGATATTAGGAGGAACTTGATTAGTGGATCTTTGTTAGTGCAGCAGGGTTTTAGACTTATTTTTGAATCCAACAAATTTGTAATTACCAGAAATGGAAACTTTGTAGGAAAAGGTTATTTGTGTGATGGATTATTTGTTCTTAATGTACTTGGTTCTAGTTGTTCAAATAAAAGTTCCTCCTCTGTTGCTTTTCATATTGAATCATGTGATGTTTGGCATGCGAGACTTGGTCATGTTAATGTGAATGTCATGAAAAGGATGATGCACTTAAACTTGATTCCGAAGTTTGATGTTAAGAATAAAGATAAATGCCAAATTTGTGTTCAAGCGAAGCAACCTAGGAAGCCTTTTAAATCTATTGAAAGGGACACCTCGGTGTTGGAGTTAGTACACTCCGATGTTTGTGAAGGGATTGGTTCCCTAACCAGAGGTGGGAAAAGATATTTTATCACTTTTATTGATGATGCTTCTAGATTTTGTTTGTTGTATTTGATAAGTACTAAAGATGAAGCTCTTGATAAATTCATGACTTATAAATCTCTTGCTGAAAAACAAACAGATATGGTTCTTAAGAGGCTTAGATCTGATAGAGGAGGTGAATATACCTCTAATGCATTGCATGATTTTTGTGATAAGAATGGCATTATTCATGAATTAACGGCTCCTTACTCTCCTGAATCTAATGGGGTTGCTGAGAGGAAAAATAGGACTTTGTTGGACATGGTGAATTCCATGTTGTGCAGCTCAGGTTTACCTGAGAGTATGTGGGGAGAGGCTTTGCTCTCTGCGTGTTATGTCCTAAATTGTGTTCCTCATAAATCAAAAGATAAATCACCATTTGAATTGTGGTTTAAAAGGAAGCCGAATTATAAATTTTTGAAGGTTTGGGGCTATTTGGCCAAGATTAAAATTCCTGAAAATAAGAAAAGAAAAATTGTCCCCAAAACTGTTGATGGTGTATTCATTGGTTATGCAGAGTATAGTTCTGCATATAGATTCTTAATTATTAAGTCTGAAATTTCTGCTATTTCTGAAAACACTATATGTGAATTTGGTGATGCTGTTTTCTTTGAGAATATCTTTCCTTTCAAATCAAACTTACATGTTGAAGTAGAATCTTCCTCTTCTATTCCTTCTTCTATTGGCTCAAAAGTTATTGAATCTCAACCTGATGATATAGAGCCCAGAAGAAGTAAAAGAATAAGGATCGAAAAATCTTTTGGTGATGACTATATATCTTATTTGATTGAAGATGATCCATTAACTTTTAATGATGCTATGAAATCTAATGATTCTGCTTTTTGGAAAGAAGCTGTTAAAAGTGAAATAGATTCCATAATATGTAATCAGACATGGGAATTGGTTGATCTTCCTCCCGGAAGTAAAACTATTGGATGTAAATGGATTTTCAAAAAGAAAATAAAACCTGATGGCTCTATAGATAAATATAAAGCTAGACTTGTTGCTAAGGGGTACAAGCAGAAAGAGGGAATAGATTTCTTTGATACCTATTCTCCTGTGGCTAGGATGACTACAATCCGTGTGCTTGTTGCAATGGCATCCATATATGATTTAAAGGTCCATCAAATGGATGTCAAGACTGCCTTCTTAAATGGGGAACTTGAAGAAGAAATCTATATGGATCAGCCTGAGGGATTTGTAGTTTCTGGCCAAGAGCACAAAGTGTGTAAGTTAACGAAGTCCCTGTATGGGTTAAAACAAGCCCCTAAGCAATGGCATCAGAAATTTGATGATGTTGTTATTTCCAATGGTTTTGTCATGTGTGAATCTGATAAATGTCTGTATGTTAAGTTGATGAATGATGCATGTGTTATTTTATGCTTATATGTTGATGACATTCTGATTCTTAGTAGTAGCATCATGTTGATAAATGAAACCAAACATTTCCTAAACAGTAAATTTGACATGAAGGATCTGGGAGAGGCAGAGGTGATTTTAGGACTTAGACTTCTAAAATCACGTGAGGGATATGCAATATCCCAGACTCATTATGTTGAGAAAGTATTGAGAAGGTTTGGATTTTATGATTCCAAACCTGTTAGTACTCCTATGGATCCTAGTGTCATTCTTAAGAAGAATAATGGTGATAGTTTTGATCAACTTAGATATTCGCAGCTCATTGGTAGTTTGATGTATTTGTCTAACTGCAGTAGACCTGATATTTCTTTTGCTGTGAATAGACTTAGTAGATATACTCAGTGTCCTAACAAAACTCATTGGCATGCACTTGAGAGAGTATGTAAGTATTTGAAAGGTACCTTATCTCTTGCATTACATTATGAGAGATTTCCTGCTGTACTAGAGGGGTACAGTGATGCCAGTTGGGTGACAGGAAAGGCCCAAGGTAAGGGCACCACTGGTTTTGTCTTCATGCTTGGTGGAGGAGCAATCGCTTGGAAATCCACCAAACAGACTTTATTAGCTCGATCCACTATGGAATCTGAGCTTATAGCTCTTGAGATGACTGGTAGAGAGGCAGATTGGCTGAAGAACTTAGTGGTTGAGCTACCTCTGCTGAGTAAGCCGATTCCTGCAATCTCTATTCATTGTGATAGCCAGGCAGCAATAGCCAAGGCAAAGAGTGAAAAAATAAATGATAAATTAAGTACTCATATAAGACTCAAGTTGAGGTTTGTAAGGGAGTACTTAACCAAAGGAATTATTTCCTTGGATTATGTGAAATCTGCAAGTAATCTTGCTGATCCTTTAACCAAAGGACTTAACAGAAAATTGGTTGAAGATACATCGAGGGGGATGGGACTGAAGCCCATTATTTAGACACCGTCAATGGCAACCCAACCTATTGATTGGAGATCCCATGAAGTAGGTTCAATGGGAAAACAAATTGAGTGGGTGACTAGTAGAGAGCACTTTGTTGGAGACTTGTGTCTCATTGTCCCTCCCTATGATGTAGTGCTCTATCTGGAACGGTAAAGGTTGAACTATATGTTCTTAATGAATCCAAAGGCCATAGTGGCAAGGTGTAGGCACGTTTCAGTGCACCTTGGAGGATTCACCTATGTGAGTGTGGTTGTGTGGCCGCAACCTATGAGATGCTTGGGCTATCTCTAGAGCGCTCATGAAACAAGATGCAAAGCACATGGCCTGAATGTGCTACCCCGTGAGAACACCACTATCGACCAATACTGTGTGTGATGCATGGAACTTTCTGCATAAAGGTTTAAGTTCAAGACGAAGTTCACTTGGACCTGTGGAGAGAGGGAAGTGTTTCACTACGTGAAGGTTCAAGTCGGAAGACACCTTCTCTTATGCATAGTTCTTCACTTCGAGATCTTGTAATCCTGTCTCAACTTTGATATTTTTTTTTTTTGTGGTGGGTGAATGTTGGATTTAGTGTTTTAAAATATCAAAGTTTTGTTTCCTGTGGAGTTTTGTCCCACATTGGAAGATGGGAAAAGTTTTCATCTTCTTATAGTTGGGACTCTTTACTACCTTGTGTACTCCTTTGAGGAGACTATGGTAGTTGGGCCATTTGAGCTTGTGGGCTCCTTGGGCTTTATTCTATATCACACCCGCGCGTATATTGCCTTGCCTTGCCGATGCCGTGTCGTGCGTGTGTGTAAGTAATATTCGACCTTTATTTTATTTTATTTTTTGACCGAGCGTCTTTTGGGTTTTCTCCGCGTCTCCTCGGATTCTCTCTCTCGCGTCCCTTTGGGAACGGGGGTGTCGGTTCGTGTGCTTGACCGTTGTAGACTCTGAGTGGGAGTCTATTTAGGGTAGCAGTTTCCGAGGGTTCACATACGGAGAAACTCATCTTCCTCCATTTTTTACTCTCTCGGTCATCTTCCTCTGCAAGATCTCGAAGTGGTCACTGTGGTGTTCGCCCCGGCGTCGTAACTTGGAGTGCACCTTTGCGCCGCCATCGTTTGGGTCGTCGTATCTTGGGAGAAGTCTCGCCGTGGAGCCTATTGCACCGTGTAGGGGCGAAACGACTCTAAAGAAAGCGACATCGCGCTTCGACCCGAGTTTGATCTTCCTAAACTTCAATTCCACATTTTTCTATTGATCAGTTTGATAGAGAAATCCCTCAATAGTGCATCCGTGTTCTTTGATTTCCAACAGATCCAACCCGAAATATCAACAACTATATATGTTTATAAGTAATAAGATAGGGAGATTGAAATTTACAAAAATTCGTATCCAATTTTGGTCCCACATAGTAGATACAACATTATTGACTTACATCCATTTTTTTGGGTAGTTCGCATCCACCCAATTCGGGACCTCAAAATAGACACATTACATTAAAATTCGAGTAATGTCGAGTGCACCCCATGCACTAATTACATCTATCGGTGTAATTAGTGCAACACTTGATAATTTTTTTTGATTTTTTTAGTAACCCCCACTTCTAATTAGTTTGGTGTGTCGTTCACGTCACTTGGTGACGTGACGTAGGGGCCAATTAAAAGAAAAATCTCAACTCTATGAATAGTGAAATTGAACTAATTTCACTATTCACATGGGGACATTTTTTTTATGTGACCCTCACGCCACGTCATCTGATGACGTGAACGGCACACCAAACTAATTCGACGTGGGATTACTCATAAAAATTTAAAAAAATTAACAAGTGTCACATTAATTACACCGACGGGTGTAATTAGTGCATGGGGTGCACAAAGCATTACACTTAAAACTCAAAAGTTTTAGGATACTTTAGATCTGTTTTCGGATCCACATAGTGCGAGACACAAAGTTACGCTTAAATCCATAAGTTTTTGTGTTGATTCAGATTTGTTTACATTACTCATCGTATCTGAAAATTTAAAAAATAAATCATCAGATCCTAAACCTAGTTTGAACATGGAACATTGTTTCATGGAGAAACTTTAGTGCTTTGACAGCAGTTGGGAGTAAATTCATTCTTTGAGGGAGTCTCTATTTCCAGTGCTGAGCAAGGGGTTTATCACCAGATTCACCACATCAGACCGTGGTCTCTCCATCATCTTCTACCATTATCTGGACAAGAAAAATTCATAGTTAAGCTTTTATATTTCATGATGATGATTATCATTATTTTCAGCTAAACAGAGTCTCTTGCAATGTCTACAGATCCTGGCGCCAGGTGCAGGTCGGGGTTTCAAAGAGCCTGAAATATTATATGCATAGACTTAGAAAGAATTCACAAGTAAATAGCATCGACAATAATTTATTTCCTCAGCATATTCAAAATGTCTCACTAATTTTAGTGGTATCTTGGTCAAACAATATTGGGTTCTTGTGCATAATGGCCATAAAATTCATCAAGGAATTTGAGCAAATATGACAAATAATTTGTCAAAAAAACTAATTGGACATCTCGTTCATCTTTCAGAAGTGGATTCTTGGAATCAACATTTAGATCACCCATACATTTTCAATCTCTTTGGCATCAAGCCCTCAATAGTTAAAACATCATAACAGCACACAGGACAAATATAAAACATAAAACAGACCTCCTAGGGGCAAATTAGTTTATGATAATGACTAGACAGAGTTATAATTTATAAAACATAGAATAATACGCTAAATTACATTTGACGGGGAAGAACTTAAACGAATATCTCTTTCAGATGGCCTTCATTAGCATTCCTTGTGAGATGATCAATGTGAAGTACAGCAGACTCAGGACTGGAGATGCCTTCCTGGTAAGAATTGAGAGACACTCACACGAATCCATATGCGCCTACAATTCATAACATGTGGAGAGGGAGAAATATGCGGCCCAATAAGATGCTCGGCCCACTTTACCTGGAAGCCCCGAGTACATAGTTTGCCGGGTGATAGCCCCGTGGGGCTCAGTTAGCCAAGAAGCCTCAATTGCATGGCCCTGGAGCCTAGCGAGATCTTAGCTCGGCTACCGACCACTCGGCACCCCGCTCGGTCGGGAAGAGCTGAAAGGACGACCGAGCTTGAATCGAGCATGCACAGATCAACTGTCCGCCCGACTCTCTAGGGAGATAAAAAGCCGGAGGTTCATAATTAACAGCCCAAGTGTTACGCTGGTGGATAAAGGAAGGGTAAGAGCCCTCAACATGAAGGAAACGCTCCTGCGTCCACTCTCCTCCCAGCGGGAAAAATGAACAGCTATATAAATCCAAAAAATCCCTCCAGAAAGGAAGAAGCCTAGAGAGGGGAAATCCGGGCCCACTTAGTATAAAGCCCCAAAACACACTCGGTACAAGCGCTTCCTAGGCGACCTTCGGGATGGGAAGTCCGAGCATCAGTAGGATCGGGAAAGCTCCCCCGGAGCCCCCTATTCCCTATCCCGACCATGCACTCATCGCTCGGGAGACCACTCCTGGGCAAGTGCCTATCGCTCGGGCTCACTAATGGAAGCTTAGAAGTACGGCCGTTGCGAGTCCCTTAATGGCAAGAAGCTCAAGGGGATAAGGGAGACCAAGAGTCCGCGTGCTATAAGGAGTCCGCATGAAAGACGTAACCCCCCCTGAGACTCCTCCGCTTATAGGGATCAGTCGGACAATGGGCCGCTATTTAAACTGGAAAGCCCTACTACAAGAGGTAAGCTAGGCAAGAGCCAAAAAAACCCTGAGCAGGAACCACTTCACCTTTTGGTGGAGAGGGATCTCGTGCTCCAATCTTCCTCCTAGCTCTTCCCTTCGCATCCGAGCTCTGCAACTTTACTGACTTAAGCATCGGAGGGTCTTCCCCGGGGATCTATCCCTGGGCACCTCTGACTTGTTTCCCTTTTGCAGTTCACACTTCAAGTGTACGTGGTCATCTTCTACCCCACTCAGGATCAGTGCGAGATCACCCCTCTTCATCTGGCGCTGTCTGTGGGAAACGAACAAAGAGCCATCATGGTGCGAAGAAGTTCTGGCAGGAGGACTACTGGCAATTTAGGAAAGGCCCTGGTGACGGAAGAAGGCGCGCCTTCCCTCCCCACGGAGCATTCCCCGTCGAAAAACCACGCGAACGAGATACCTCCATCAGTGGCGGAGGAATAGCTTCCCGACGGGAGCATTGGCGCCCTCCAAACCCTCAATGCAAAACTGGATGTCCTCGTGGATCTCTTGAGGGCCCAGACGGCTAGGGAGGAGAAGTCGCAGCTGCCCAGGAAGAGCCCCCCACACGGAGATGCCTCCCAGCAAACTGCTGGCGACGGCTCATTTGCAACCTGTCAGGAGGACCATCGCATGCCCCTCCCCCGGAGCAGGAAGCCTCCTCAACCCGAGGAGGGAGAAGACCGGAGCACGCCGACCGTTCCCAGAAGCCGAGGCCCCTGAGGAGCGTCGGGATAGCATGCAAGTGAGCCCCCCTGTCCCTCGGGCCAGTGACAACCGGAGCTGTCTCTCCGGCTGCAAGACTTTGAGAGGCATTTCGCAGAGCAAGAGCGTGCCCTCCGCGCCTTGCAGAAGACCTCTCCGGTGGAGGATGAGGAGCGATCCCTGTTCTCCGACTATATTTTGAAGGCAGAGATATCCCCCCGGATCTCACTCCCGACCTTCAAGTCGTACGATGGCCAGGGAGACCCGGCCGACCACTACGACAGCTTCGACGCCCTAATGGCCTTGCATGGGGCATCCGACGTAATCAAGTGTCAAGCGTTCATGACCACTCTGGTCGAGAGTGCTCAGGCTTGGTTCAGGGCCCTCGGCCCCGGCAGCATCCACAACTTCAAGCAATTCGGGCGAGTGTTCAAGGAAAGCTTCATCGGCAGCGGTCCACCCCGGTCAGTGGCAGGATTATTGGCCCTCAAGTAGGAACAGGGGGAGAAGTTGAGGGCTTATATCAACCGATTAAAATCGGAAGCCCTGCGCATCCCCCGCCTGGACGTGGCCTCTGCCATCACCGCACTGACCGGGGGTACCCGCGACGAGAACCTGCGACGCGAGCTAGTGCTTCATCCTCCCACCTTCCTTGCCGAGCTAGTGACCCTGGCATTGCGCCACGTAGAGTGTCAGGAGGTCCTCAGTGCCTGTCGAGGCACGACAGGCTCTGGTCGGGAGGAGGACAAGAAGTGACCGTCCGAGCAAGGGACGGGCCAAGGAAAAAGGCGGAACCAGGATGGTGACCAAAAAGAGCCGTCCCGGAAGTACGAGCGGTACACCCCCTTACCGCCCTCGTCTACGAAATCTATGAAGACATCAAAAGCTCAGGTCTCCTCAACCAACCCGAGCCTATGAAAGTCAAGCATCGCAATCGCCGCAAGCATTGCCTGTTCCACAGCGATCACGGGCATCACACCAGCGATTGCCATCAACTTCAAGATGAGATCGAGCACCTCATCCGCCAGGGACACCTATCCCGATACGTGTCCGGGCAGAAGGAAGACTGAGGTGCCCCAGAAGAGATCGACAATGCCCCCCGCGGAGTCCACATCAATGTCATCGCGGGTGGTGCGGCATCAGGCGGAGATAGCACCGAGGAAGAAAGCATCATGCCGAGCGGGTGAGCCGAGCCTCTATTGAGCACTCTACGGCCCCGCATGCGAGCGAATCGCAGGCCCTAGTATTCTCCGACCAGGACCTGAAAGGGTTAACTACCCCGCATGACGACGCTCTCGTTGTATCGGCTACAATAAACCATTGTAATGTAGATAGGATCTTAGTTGACAATGGTGGTGCCCCAGATGTATTATCCTACGAATGTTTCCTCAAGATGGGAGCGAATCCATCTAAACTCCGCCCGATCCGAACCCCTCTCTGTGGGTTCAACGGCCAAGCAACTTATCCCGAGGGAGCCCTGTGCCTGCCAGTTACTATCGGCACCCCGCCCAAAACCGTTACGGTTATGGTAGACTTCATCGTGATTAAAGGGATGACAGCATACAACGCCATCTTCGGACGAGGTATTCTCAGCCGAATGAAAGCGGTGCCCTCTACCCTTCCCCAAAAAATGAAGTTCCCGACCAAGTATGGCGTGGGGGAAGTCCGAGGTAACCAGGCAATGACTAGACGGTGCTATATAATCTCGGTCGAAGCCACTAAGTCGGAAGGGAAAAAAGGAGTAAAGGGAGCCGGAGAAGGACCCGCAACATCTGAGCCTGGTGGCGAGTTGCTAACGGTCTTCCTTAACGGTGACCCGACTCTAGGGGTAAAGATCGGAGCCGACCTACCACTTGAGGAACAGGAAAAATATAAAGATTTCCTTGCCCGGTATATCTGAGTCTTTGCATGGTCTGATGAGCACCTTCCCGAGATCCCGGGAGACATGGTAATGCACAAGCTCAACCTCGACTCAACGGTGAAGCCAGTCCAGCAACACAGGAGAAAGCATGCCCCGAGAAGCAAGCGGTCATCAAAGAGCAAGTCATCAAGGGGCAGAAGACTGGCCTTTTTCGTCCGGTCCTGTATCCTACGTGGCTCGCCAACATCGTTCTTGTACCAAAGGCTTTTGGGAAATGGCGAATGTGCGTAGACTTCACCGACCTCAACCAGGCTACCCCGAAGGATTGCTACCCGCTACCGAGCATCGATCAACTGGTCGACTCAACCTCTGGCAACAAGTTGCTCAGCTTCCTGAATGCTTACTCCGGCTACCATCAGATCAGGATGGACCCGGAGGACATCGAGAAGACCGCCTTTATCACCGATTTCGGCGTACACTGCTACACCCGGATGCCGTTCAGGTTAAAGAACGCCGGAGCAACATATCAAAGGCTGATCAACCACATTTTTGAAGAACAGCTTTGTCGGAACGTCGAGGCCTACATTGATGACATGCTTGTCAAAACAGCGAAGGCTGAAGACCACCATGCCGACTTAGCCGAGACCTTCGACACCCTCCTGAAGTGCAACATGAAGCTCAACCCTGCCAAATGTGCCTTCGGAGTCATATCCGGGAAGTTCCTAGGCTTCCTGGTAACTCAGCGTGGGATTGAGGCCAACCCCGACAAGGTTCAGGCCATCCTGAACATGCGGCCGCCCACCTGCATCAAGGACATCCAACACCTCACGGGGCGCATTGCTGCGCTCAACCGTTTCCTATCCCGGGCGGCCGAATGATACTTACCCTTCTTCAAGTTGTTGAGGGGACCCAAAATGGCATCCGCTACGTTCACCTGGGACGAGGAATGTCAGAAGGCGTTCGTCGAGCTCATGGAGTTCTAAGCCTCGCCCCCGGTGCTGTCCAAGCCGGTCCAGGGTGAAACTCTATACCTCTATCTCTCGGCGACCCCTTCTACAATGAGCTCGGTCCTGGTCGGGAACGACGCAGGGATCGATAGACCAGTTTACTATACCAGCAAGGTGCTTAATGAGGCTGAAAGAAGGTACCCCGCAACCAAGAAACTCGTGCTACCGTTGGTCACCTCAGTCAAGCGCCTCCGACCCTACTTTCAAGGGCACTATATCATCGTATTGACCCGCGAACCCCTGAAGAAGATTCTCTTTCACCATGAAGCCTCGGGATGCCTTGTCAAATGGGCCATCATACTCGGAGTCTATGATATCACGTATCGCCCCCGCTTGGCCATCAAAGGAGACTTCATCGTCGAAAGCACGGTCCTGATTGAAGAAGTACCTCCACCAGCGCCCGGGCCCACATGGGACCTATTCGTCGATGGGTCCTCCAACTCGGCCGGATGCGGCGCCGATGTCCTTCTCAAATCCCCCGAAGGAGCGGAGCTGCGGTACGCCATGAAGTTCAACTTCCAGGCGTCCAACAACGCCTCCGAGTACGAAGCCCTTATCTCAGGGGCCAGGATGGCTCGACGACTAGGGGCCGAGCGAGTCAGGATCTACACTGACTCCCAATTGGTCGCTATCCAGGTCAATGGTGATTACGAAGCTCAGGAAGGACAAATGGTCAAGTACCTCCAGGCGGTCAAGAGGATGGCCCAACTCTTTGAGAGCTTTGAGGTAGTCCGAATAGCTCGGGAGGAAAACTCCCGAGCGGACGCCCTCTCTCGACTGGCCTCCTCGCTCGATCCCGTAGGTACACGATCGGTCTTTCTCGAAGAGCTCGAGCGACCGAGCATCGAATCCGAGCTTATGACCGTTGACCCGACAGCCCCGAGCGACTGGCGGACCCCCTATATATCCTGGCTCCAAGATTCTTAAGAGCCCACCGATCCTCGGGAGGCTCGGAAACTCAAGTACCAAGCTCGACGTTTCGTCATGCTGGATGATACCTTATACCGTAGATCTTTCTCTAGTCCCCTCCTCAAGTGCATCCGCGCCGACAAAGCCAGCTGAGCGGTTCAGGAAGCACACAAAGACATCTGTGGAGCGCACCAAGGAGGAAGAACGCTCGCCAGGATCTTGCTTTGGCAAGGTTACTGGTGGCCTACTCTCCAGCGCGACTGCACGACCTATGTACATAAGTGTGACCGATGTCAACGTTTCGACCATCTGATCCATCAGCCTGCTACGGATCGCATCACCCTGGCCGAGCCATACCCTTTCGCTCGGTGGGGGATTGACATCTTGGGGCCATTCCCCATGGCTCAAGCTCAGAAGAAGTTCGTTATCGTCGCCATCGACTATTTCACCAAGTGAATCGAGGCCGAGGCCACCGCCAGGATCACCGAATCAGTCGTATGGAGTTTTGTTTGGAAATCGATCATCTGTCGCTATGGTGTCCCCCGAGTGATTGTGAGCGATAACGGTCGGCAATTTGATTCTCACTACTTCAGAGATAGATGTGCCAACCTTAACATTTGCAATCACTTCACTTCGGTAGCCCACCCTTAGGCTAACGGACTGGTCGAGATTGCCAATAAGACTATCTTAAAAGGCATCAAAACTAGGCTCGGCAAGGCCAAGGGAAGCTGACTCGAGGTATTACCGAGTGTACTAAGGTCGCACCGAACTACTCCAAGGATGGCCACCGGTGAAATGCCTTTTCAACTGGTGTATGGCACGGAAGCCGTGATTCCATTGGAGGTCGGCAATCCCTCTCTCCGAGTCATCCACTTCAAACCTAAGGTAAACGAGCAGAAACTGTAAGAGAACCTCGACCTAGCGGACGAAATCCGAGAGATTGCAAAGATCCGAGCAATGGAATACCAACGACGCATCACTCGATACTACAACTCCAGAGTCCGAGACAGACACTTCCAGCCGGGAGACTTCATCCTAAGAAAGGCCGAAGCATCTCGACCACTAGAGGCGGCGGGGAAGCTGGCCCCTACCTGGGAAGGCCCCTACCGAGTGGTCGTGACGCTCGGGAAAGGAGCATATCGATTGTCCACACTGGAAGGAACACCCGTCCCTCGGACATGGAATGTGACAAATCTTCGCAAGTTCTACTTTTGATCATTTAGCAAGCATGCACATGTAAGTAAAATAGAATAAACGCCATTCTTCTCTTCTTATTAAACTTTGATGCACATCAAGTAGGCCGTAGCCAATACAGTATACATGTACAAAAATTACACCCTCTGGCACTATTACGCGAGCAAAACGCTCGGCCAGTCCGGTAAGCACTCCTACGTCCAGCCACTGACTCTGCCTCGTGCGGAAACTGGCTCGGACAAAGGATTGCTGGCCTCGTTGGTTTGAGAAAATCTTGGAAGAAAAAGGAAAAGAGGGGAAACAACAGAGAAGAGGAAGGAATACAAGTGAAGGCCTCCTCTCCGCCAACTCTTTGGAAGGCAAAGAGAGTAGGCATCCCCCGAAGAGTGAAAAAGGAGGGAGAAAAAGAAAACAACAGAGATGGACGAGGAGGGAGGGGGAGGCCCAGAAAGGAGGGAGCTTAAAGAGCTCCCCCCTCCCCCTAGGATGGCGTCGGCGGGTCAGGGATAGGAAGGCGACATGCCCCGGCATGACGAACCCTCTCCTAGAGTGACCCTCGATTGACGAACCCTCTTCCAAACTAAAACAACATGAGCTTCTCTCCTACCTCCATCTGCATCATCGTCTTCTAAAGCGCTTTCCATGCCCCACCAAGACCGACAGCACAACGCCTCGCGGAATGGAAAGAAGGAGAAATCGCCAGGGACGACCTTAAGCGATGAAAGGAAAAGGAGATGCCCCTCAGACCTTTTATAGGCCGAAGGGGGAGCTGATCGCCTTAAATGACTCTCCCCTTACAAAACATGCTAAAAGGCTTTCCCTAAGATGGTTACCTCATTTCCAAACATCCCGCCAGCGGGACGCGCGAAGTGGCAAGTCATTAAGGGTGATATGGAAAAATGGAAAGGTGCCAGCAACATGTCAGTTATTTGATAGATCGGCACGCGCGATATCTGTAGAGAAAATCGGCGCCTTCTCCAAACGACTACGAATCCGGTAGTCAAATCACACCAAAGGCGGTAAGAAATAGTCAATTCAACATTTAATACTGCCGCTATTACATTTTCCAAAAAAAAAAGACTTACCCGGCTACGTAAGGGAAAGAAAAAAAAAGATATAGCTATTACATCAGGCCTCAAGCCCATCTTCAGGCTCGGCAGGCAAGGCTTCTTCAGCACCAGACGATATGCCCCCAGTATTCTCGGCGACGACCGACCCAGGCATGGACCCCACTTGTGTGGGAACTGTCTCGGTCGTGCGCCCTCCCGAGGCTGCTGGAGTTGGCGGTCGCTCAGATGAGGACGAGGACTCCCGACCCTCCTCTTCGCTCGATGTATAATGGGAAGAGTTGGTCGAACCCCAGTCCGAGTCATAGCGCTGCCCAGAAGGAAAAACGAGCCTAGACGCTTGGGCCTCTACTTCTATGACGGCCCGATCGAAGCCCTGGGAGAAGCCCTTCCGAAGGCCCCTGCGATAGCTCGACTCATAATAAGGGAAGGCAGCCTAGAGAAGAGCAGCGTGGTAGGCCTCTGAGCACTTATGTCACTCGAGTGCCTCCAATCGGCCGACTCCGCCTGCCTCTCGAGCTCGACTATCCTTTGCTCTGACTCGAAAAACCTTCTCTCAACCTCCGTCAGTGCATCCTCAGCCCCCCGGACCCGGCCCTCGAGCGCCTCTCGCTCAGCCTTCCACTGCTCGCCGCGCTCTACCTGAATCATACGCTCCGCCTCCAGGAGCTCATTCTTTCGGTCGACCATACGACGGGCCTGAGCCAGCTGCTCCGCCAACGACCGAGCCTCCGCTTGGCTCGACTGCATCTGAGCCCGAAGCGGGGCCACCTCCCGACGAAGGTCACCAAGATCAAGGGTCAGACGCTCAACTTTCTGATCGAGCGCACCACGGGCCCACGAGAGAGCCTCCCGCTTCGACTCCACCGGAGCATACGCGCCTACTGCCTCAGCCCCGAGCTGGGCCAAGATCAGGTTGCCTTCCATAAGTTGCTCGAAAATTGTGGAGGGGGGACCCCTCAGGAGCTTCTCTCGCACAACCCCCGAAGCAATAGAATGGCACCTTCGGTACAGAGAGGCCCGGACGCTGAAGGAATCGGTTGAGGAAGAGAAACTCTCTCCGGAGCAGTTGGGATTGGGGCACCTTCCCCGAGCAATCCTGCCTTGGGGGCCCCATCAGTTGACTCGGGATGAGCAGCCCCGCCGTGCACCTCCCGGGCCTCGATCGACTGCGATCGAGTTGCTACATCCTGCGACCCTCCAGCCTCGACCGGCTAGGGCCGGGCTCCTCCGTCTGGCGCCCCCTCTGCTTCGCTCGACGCCCCAGCATCGGCCACGATCCCCTCGTCATTTGCCCCCTCTTGCACCACTGAGGGAGAAGGCAACAGGGGAACCTCATCAACCGGGCGGGCGGACTCCGCCGTCCTTGCCCGCTTATTCTCAGCAGACTGAGCCTGCATCGAAGACCGCAACAACTTCGCCACGGGATCCTTCAGCTTGACCCCCTGGCGTTCAGAAGCATCATCCCGGGTGACCCCCTTGCCCTTTTTCCGGGCACAGGGTGAGCCCTCCGAAGCTGGAGAGTGCTCGGAGCCGACGTATCATCCACACTGATGACTTCCAGCTCGACTGACGGTGCCTCCTCCTCCTCCTCCTCGGCCGCTCGCCGTAGATCTGCACGAAGAAGAGCAAATTGAGAAGAGGAAAGCACTCGCTTGAAAGAGGACAAGTCCCTGAGAACCTTACCCGTCGGCAACAGAAGTCGAGAAAGATACTCCTCGATGTTAGAAGGAGTCACCAACTCAGCAGTCCCTAGGCGATCCCGCTGAAGGATAGCAGCATCCCTCTCCACCTCCGGAGAGACCTCTGTTTGCTTCGGAGGGATGTTCGGGTGAAAGTTGGGCGCCGTTGGGAAATTCCAGACCATGTCGACCGCCGACGGGCCCACCCAGAAGTATTGGGTCTTCCACCCCTTATGAGAAGAATCCTTCACAGAAAGGGACATACAACTCCTTCCCCACCTCACATGAATGAATAAGAATCCCTTCCCAGCAAAAGGATTATCCTTCAACTCAAAAAGACAGTGGAATAGGTCCAGCGAGGTGCACACCCCTCTCTTGCCACAGAGGAAGATGAAGGAGAAGATGAGGGTGTAAGAGTTGGAGACTAGCTGGATAGGAGCCAGCCGGTAGAACCGAAGCAACTCGACGATAAAAGGACAGAGGGGCAGCCGAAAGCCACACTTCCAAGCCAGGAGGAAAGAACAAAAGAGGCCAGAACGAACGACTAGGCTAGATTCATGAGGCTCAGGCGCGAGGAACATGAATCGCCATGGCAGCCCATATCGGTTCTCCAGCCGCCTCACGTCATCCTCCCCCAGCTCACTGCGGAGAGGCTCCGACGGTACCATGAAAACCCTTGGGGCCTAATATCTCTGTCGCCCCTCAGCCTCCTGATGACGGTCCGCCATAAAGCAGAGAGAAGAACTATAAGAACGAAGGGGAAAGCTCTGAATCAAGAAGACTCCGGAAGAGAAGGAAATTGACGGATCGTCGCCGCGGCTCCGCAATGGCCACGGCGATTCTCCGTTCCTCCAAGTTACTCTCACGGTGCAGGAGCCCCCCTCAAGAATAAATTCAAAGAGAGGCAAAACCCTAAACCCCGGAGATAAAGGGACGCAAAAATGCGCAATGCTTAAACAGGAGGCGGGCGGCGATCGATCTCCCGAGGAGGGGCCTTCTCTTATTCATCATGACGGGCGTATTTTCAAGGCAAGCAGCATCATGTGGCCCCTACCAGAGAGAAATCTCTACCCAACTAGAGCCACAAAAAGTCCAGCCCAATTGCTACTCGTCCGAGCCTAAATTTTGGCTCGGGAGTAGGAGGGGGACAAGTGGAGAGGGAAAATCTCATCGCCCATACGGAGAGGCCAAAAGAGGTCCAACCAGACCGAACGAGGCCCAACTCCTCGAAGTGGTAGCCCCCGGGCCCACTTAGCATAAGCCCCAAAACTCACTTGGTACAAGCGCTTCCTAGGCGACCTTCGGGTTGGGAAGTCTGAGCATCAGTATGATCGGGAAAGCTCCCCAGAGCCCCCTATTCCCTGTCCCGACCATGCACTCATCGCTCAGGAGACCACTCCTGGGCAAGTGCCTATAGCTCGGGCTCATTGATGGAAGCTTATTAGTACGGCTATTGCGAGTCTCTTAATGGCAGGAATCTCAAGGGGATAAGAGAGACCAAGAGTCCGCGTGCTATAAGGAGTCCGCATGAAAGATGTAACCCCCTCTGAGACTCCTCCGCTTATAGGGATCAGTCGCACAATGGGCCACTATTTAAACTGGAAAGCCCTACTACAAGAGGTAAGCCAGGCAAGAGCCAAAAAAACCCTGAGCAGAAACCACTTCACCTTTTGGTGGAGAGGGATCTCATGCTCTAATCTTCCTCCTAGCTCTTCCCTTCACATCTAAGCTCTACCACTTTGCTGACTTAAGCATCGGAGGGTCTTCCCCGGGGATCTATCCCTGGGCACCTCTGACTTGTTTCCCTTCTTACAGTTCACACTTCAAGTGTACGTGGTCATCTTCTTCCCCGCTCAGGAGCAATGCGAGATCAATCTTCAAAGCCATTCGAAGCACTCTCAGCCACTTATACTGGTGGAGAGCGATCTCGTGCCCACCCCCTGTCTCCTTCTTTTTCACCTTCACATAAAGCTCTACTGTCTTGATGACTTAGGCATCAGAGGGTTTTCCCAGAGTTATTTTCCTAGGCCCCCTGATCCTGTGCTTCCGTCGTTGCAGAATTCTACTGAAGTGTGGCTGTAAGCAGCGATCGCCCTAGATCGGACAACTTAGGCTTTGACACGAGATCACGCCTCTTCATCTGGCGCTATCTGTGGGAAACGAGCAAAGAGCCAATATGGTGCGAAGGAGCAATAGTAGGAGAAAGAACGGTGACAAAGGGAAGGCACCAGTGACCGTGGATAGGGAACCCACGCCGTAGCATTCTTTGACTGGCCCCCTTTCCAACAACCAAGCCAACATCCTACCTCCACCGGCCGCGGGGGGACAACCCGTTTCCAGGGATCCAGATGCCTTCTGATCCCTCAACGCTAAATTGGATATTCTCATCGATTTGATGAGAACCCAGATAGCCAGGGAGGAACGATCTCAGCATTCCCAAGCGAGTCCCCCCCGGTGTAGAAGCCTCCCGGTTGACTGTCGGAGGCCATTTTATCCTCCAAGGAGGACACATCATCTGGAGAGAGGCGGGTGGACCCTTGCAACTACTGCCCCCGGAACTGGAGGCCTCCTCCAATCCACGAGGAAGAAAGTCTAAACCAGCTCGCCAACGTGAAGAAGTGGGCATCCCCACCACGGAGCGACAGGAAAAGAGCCATAGGAACACCCAGAGCCCCCCGGCGCCGTTATGACCCCAGCTAGAGCTCTCCCTCCGACTGCGAGATTTTGAGTGACAGTTCGCTGAGTAGGAGCGCGCCCTCTACGCCCTAGAACAGAGCTCCACGAAGGAGGATAAGGAGCAATCTGATAAGTGTCACATTTTATATCATAAGTTGCATCACATTCATCATCTTTGAGCATTAAATGAATAAAATTGTGCAACATGAGCAGTTAAATTCATTCTCACAGCTAATTTGGGTATGCATGCATTTTTTCATCTTTCTGAGTCAAAATGACCATGCAAGAAATAATCAAGGATTTGCACAAATATTTGAAAAACATTTTTTTGGTGAATATTTATTATTTTGAATTTTTTAAATTTTAAAGAAATTATGCCCACAGTACCAGACGTTATTTAAATAGCGGCTGCTCAAATAGGCGTTCATTTATTTTGGAAAGGAAAAAAAAGGAAAAAAAGGAAATAGTGGCTGCATCAACAGACGAAATTCATTTTATGAATTTAGAAAAAGAAAAAAAAAGCTGAAAAATCAAGAGGGATGTGCGGTCGTTGAAGCTGATGCGAATTCTTTGGGAAAAGAAATAGCAACCGCTTACGCAAGTGCTCATTCAATTATGGAGAAAATAAAAAAAATAGAATAAAGAAACTGCACTCATCCATAGAGTCGCTAATTCCTTGATTTTTCGAAAAGTAGGAAATGATGAAAAATAGAAACAAGAATGAGCGACCATCAGGGTAGATGCTAATTTAATTTGCGCCCACAAGGTTGGACGCCATTTCTTTTCAAGCAGAGACAAAAACGGCAAGGTCTCCTTGGGGTAATCTAGCCACCGATCGATGTTATCTTTCCATGTTTGGATAGAGGAGGACTATAAGGCAAGAGTCCTAATTTGTGCAATCAATTGACGCTCCAAAATCGGAATGAATCCTTCCGATCGTGAGAAGTTCTGCGCAGTATGGTGCGGACACCAGAGCACGCGAGAGGCACGAGCCGGCGAGCCATCAGTACCGTACACGGAGCACCACTCGAGCTACAACAGCTTCTCTTTGGCTGGGGGATAGCCTGGAAACCCCACCTTGATTCTTGGTCATTTTTAGCATTTCCTTGTATTGTTTTAGCAATTGTTTGCCTTGTAATTGGGTTGTGATGAGTGTTTTATTTGGGTTTGTCATATTGGGTTCAATGTAAGGCTCTTAATAAGCCAAATGGGTAAGTCCTTTAGGGTCCATTAAGGGTTGATTGCCATATTGGGTAATAAGGCTTCATTAGGCTTCATATTGGGTTCTTAAGCCACTTAAGGCCCAATTAAGCCTCCACTCCACATGGGCCTCCTAGATTGGAGTAATATGGACTTGTGGAAGGCCTTATGAGCCTTGAGGCAATTTGGCCCAAGAAGGGCCCAAGCTTGGGGCGCCCCCTCTTTTGGCCTTATTAGGCTAGATTAGTTTTTTTTCTTTCTTTCCTCTCTTTCTTTGACCACATGTGTTAAAATTAGGAATTGGCTTCCTTTAAATATTTTATTATTGTGGTTGGTCACATCCAATCCAAGCCATCCATTCCCACATACCTAGATCTAAGGGTGGATATTGGGTTTGGCATGTAACCTATAAAGAGTTGTATTTTCTCATTTTAGTGAAATTAATGCATTTGAATTGGAAGAAAATCCCTTGAGCAAGGCTTAGGCCGCCCCTCCCTCTCCCCTTGAAGCTGTGAAGGCTTCCTTCTGGTGGTGAGACTCCACCCTATTAGTTCCGGTCGCCGCCGCCGCCGCCACGAGCCGCCACCGCACCGCCATCGTCTTCATCGGAGTTCTGCCCGCGCAGTACCATAGCAGCTTCCACGAAATTCAGCCATCAACCACGAGCTCAGATCGACCTGGGAATTTTACTGGGTGTTCCAGAGGTTCAAGAACCATCCACAAATTTTGGTTTGTCATTCCGATCCCGTTTCATAATTTTATATTTTTGTCCACTCTTCCACTTCGGTTCTGCCAAAATTCTGTCCAGGTTCCCATCCGCCCTGTGTTTCATGTCTTAGGTCCGTCTTTTGATTTTTTTTAGTCCTATAAATTTTACTGGAGTTTCCTTCCATCCACCCCTTCATCCAAAATTTTTCTAAATTTCTGGTTCGCCCATTTCGTATTTTCTAAAAATCATTCTCAGTCCCATCTACAGTTCTGTCCACCTGTTCCCAGATCCGACCACCAGTCACTCCAAAAATCATATCAAATCGCCACCACTTCAAAATCCAATTCCAAAAATTGTCCCAATTTTGTGGTTTGATTCCCTACAACGTTGAAGAAGATCTCGAAGTCTGATTCCAACAGCAAGCAGGCGGTCAACGGCCATTTACAGGAAACGCATATGCTGATCTGATATTTCGGTTACTGTACAACAGGGGCTTGTAAATTCAATAAAGTTCTGATCCGACCAGATCCAGCAGATCTCTTTAGGTCTAGATTGAAGCATTTCAAGAGAGCTTTCCAACGATAGCTCATGCGTCCCGATCCGACGTCGGGATTGCTCGCAGCGGCCATTTTCGCCGGAGCGCGCGTCGGAAGACAGCAACCAAAATCCGTGGACAGCTTGTTCAAAGCTTGGGAATCGGAACCGATCGACCCCCGATCGGTGTTCCCGGCCGACCGCCGTCCGTGGAGGCGTGCCACCAGGGGTCCCCATCATAGTGGGTCCCACCCCCGCAGATCCGGAGGACAGCGCCATCCGTGGGTCCCGCGGGCCCGCAGAACCCGCCGTTCGGAAAGCACGAAAACGCGGAGTTCGGCACCGCCAGGCGACATCAAGATGCTGCCCGTCAACCCGAGTTGCGTGATTCCCGGGCTCCACATGTGACCTTTTTCCTCCCTGCGTGGAGTGGGTCAAATCATTGTACTGTTGTAAAATTGTTTAACCGGGGATCCGTAATTCGGCCGGGGTTGTCTTCGCCACGCCGGGTGCGTGGAGGTAATGGTCCGAACCTCTTGGCGTTCATTTGCTTAGCTAGTATACGGTCTTTTGCCGCTGCCGAGAGCGTAGGTACTAGCCTGTGTGTCCATGTCACCGCTGTGAGAGTGAGTGTGACCCGTCCCGTGACTCGATCCGAGTCCGGAAGTTGAGTCGGACTACCCTTGACCTCCGCCGGTTCCTTAACCGCGCACGGTCTGCGCTTTCCCTCGCTTGGGACGACGAGTGAGCTTCCACTTCTGTTAGCGACGTTTTGCCACTAGGAGCTCGTAGTGTCGGGCTTAGTGTCTCCCTGGTGTGTGCTGCTGGTCGCGTCTTCATCTAGAGTCCGAGGGTGGCACCTAATAGTGTCGTCTCCCGTGTCCGTCCCGCATCAGTTTGGTATCAGAGCAGTCGAGTCTAGGGTAGTCGTTGCATAAGTCATGCATCATGGTCTAAGTCGAGTCTAGGATCATCCTTATTTTCAAAACAACAAAAAAAAAGTGTGTTTTAAATTACATTTGCACCCTTTATTTGGTATCTTAAAAGGTGTTGTCCGAACGTTAGGCTACGCCTATCGGGAGGTCGCACACTTGCGGGAGTGATCTTCGGATCGATTAACTCCGCCCCGTACCGGATATTGGTTTAGGTCTAAGTGCATCATTTAGTGTGTGTTTGCATTAGTCGGTGTCTTCTAGGTCGTGTGTCAGTTGCATGCCCACCCGTCGAGGTACCCAGTACTCGCCACCACCACCTATGGCGGAGTCCCGAGCCCGTAGTTCCGATGAGTCTTCCACGGCCGAGATGTTTCGGGCCATCATGGATCGTTTAGACACGCGTATGGATGGTCTTAGTACGCGTATGGATGGCATAGGGACGCGTCTAGAAGGGCGGATGAAGGTCCTCGAGGATCGGGCCGGGGTTTCGGAGCAGTCCATTCAAGGCCTTGTTGGGAGGATTGCCGTCCTAGAGAGGGGCCCAGTAGCGGCGCAACCCACGCCGACGAACGGCCAACAAGAGCTGGTGCAGCAACCCGCTGTGCCAAGGGCTCAGGTGGAGGATGTCGGGAGGCAACAGGCGCCTATAGTGGATGATTATGCCTCTGACAATGATCACGGGGGTAACGGTCGTCGTCATCAACGACGGAATCGTGATGACGAGGATGACGACCGCATTCTTAGGGGTGTGCGTGCGGACCCTCCCACTTTTAGCGGGTCCTTGGACCCTAGGGTGTATTTAGATTGGGAGGCCGGCATGGACCGGTACTTCGAGTGGTTTGAGATGACGGACCACCGAAGAGTCCGATACGCAAAGATGAAGCTACAAGGGCAGGCCCAAACTTATTGGATCAATGTGGAGAGCCTGCTCAACCAGCGACGTCAACCCCAGATCGGTACTTGGGATGATATGAAAACCAAGTTGAGGGAGAAGTACCTTCCCGCCTCATATCGCCAACGTCTCATAGACAAGTGGCAAAGCATCTCCCAAGGGAACCGATCCGTGACCGAGTACACCGCCGAGTTCGATGAGTATTATCTGCGGTGCGGGGTCACGGAAGAGAGCACCATGACGATATCCCGCTTTCGGAGAGGTTTGCGGCCCAATTATCAATATGAACTCTTTCGCCGCAATGCCACCACTTTGGAGTAGGCATATCAGATTGCTCTCGAATTGGAGCAGTTCGAGGCCGAGTTTGAGTCACCCCACCGGTTGGGCTCTTTTCCCCTTCGTAGTGTCGAGCCCCGTGGCTCTTCTGGCACGTCGAGGGTCCCCATGGCTCGACCTCAGGAGCCCGCTCGTCCCGAGCCGTTTGCTCCTAGGCCTCGTCCTCCACCCCCGAGGGACCTTCCTCGTCCCCAGCATCTTACGGCCCCACCCATAGTCCGTCCACCGGCACCCGCACCTCCTGCACGTCCTTTGTTGCCTACGCCTCCTATCCGTCGGGAGGATAAAGGTAAAGGACCTATGATTGGGGAGCCTAGTGGATCACGGCAGCAGTGTTATCGCTGCAATGGGTTTGGCCATTTCGCCAACCAGTGTCCCACCCGTCCATCTCTTCACATTGGGGACACACAGGCCGAGGATACCACCCCTACGGGCCTCGAGTTAGTCAGCTATGAGGCAGATGAAGAGTTAGCTGACGAGTACTATGAGATGGGAGGTGAGGCCCAGGATGCCCAGCAGTCAGACGATACCCACGTGGGGGTCGTCAGATGTATCCTCACCCAGCCACAGGTCAGTGATGACTGGCGTCGGACCACTATCCTTCATGTATTCTGTAGGCTGGGAAAGCAAATTTGCAAGGTGGTCATCGATAGCGGGAGTTGTATCAATGCAATCTCCACAAACGCTGTCACTCGACTTGGTCTCACACCCGTAGACCACCCTTGCCCCTACCAGGTATCATGGGTGGATACCACTTCCATTGCGGTCAGGTTGCGGTGCTTGGTCCCGCTGCAGCTCCACTCCTACCGTGACGAGATCTGGTGTGATGTTCTTCCCATGGAAGTGGAAGTATCATTCTTGGTAGGCCGTGGTTATTCGACCGAGATGCCACACTCCATGGTCGGTCGAACACCTGTACCTTCGACCACGATGGCCAGCGGGTCACCCTCCAACCCGTTCGGCCCAGGAGCCCACCTGTTAGGGGTCCTACTGGCCCTAGTACTCCGAAGCCTTCCGTTCCCGGGCCTAGTACCCCATCCCCAGCTCGGGCTATGACCGTTACCTCTGGCCCAGGAGAGCCCTCGACGAGGAGATTGATGATGATTAGCTCCCGGGAAATGGAGCAGGAGCTTAGTCAGGGCTGTCCGGTGTTTGCCATTACGGTCCGAGAGGTGGAGCGGGACTCCGAGGGTGAGCTCCCACCCGAGGTGGTTCCTATTCTGCAGGAGTATGCTGATGTATTCCCCGATGAGCTTCCCGAGGGACTCCCACCTATGCGGGATATTCAGCATGCCATCGACCTTGTTCCGGGCTCTTCTTTGCCCAACCTTCCTCATTATCGAATGAGCCCCACGGAGCATGCCGAGCTTAAACGGCAGGTCGATGAGCTTGTGCAGAGAGGATCTGTCCGGGACAGCATGAGTCCATGTGCTGTACGTACCCGCATTACTCGCCCCGAAGAAGGATGGCACGTGGAGAATGTGTATTGATAGTCGTGCCATCAACAAGATCACCGTGAAGTACAGGTTCCCTATTCCCCGCCTGAATGACATGCTAGACATGATGGCAGGTGCCACTATCTTTTCGAAGATCGATCTTAAGAGTGGCTACCATCAGGTGAGGATTAGGCCAGGTGATGAGTGGAAGACCGCATTTAAGACCAAGGACGGTCTATATGAGTGGTTGGTCATGCCTTTTGGGTTGACCAATGCCCCTAGCACTTTCATGCGGCTCATGACTCAGGTCCTTCGACCTTTCATTGGAGTCTTTGTAGTGGTGTATTTTGATGATATCCTTATCTATAGCCGCACCACAGGGGACCACTTAGACCACCTTCGGCAGGTCTGTCTACTTCTTCGGCGAGAGCAGTTGTTTGCTAACCCACAGAAGTGTGCCTTCATGACACCTCAGCTTACCTTCTTGGGTTTCATTGTGTCTAGTACTGGGGTCTCCGCCGATCCGGAGAAGGTCCGGGCCATTGTTGAGTGGCCGGAACCCCGTACGGTTCATGATGTCCGCAGCTTTCATGGCCTTGCGACGTTCTATCGTCGTTTCATCCGCGGATTTAGCTCCGTCACTGCCCCGATCACGGATTGCATCCGGAAGGGCACATTTGTATGGACGAAGGCCGCATCCGCCGCCTTCAAGGACATCAAGGAGCGCATGACCCAGACACCTATCCTTCGACTGCCTGATTTCTCGAAGGTGTTTGAGGTCTCTTGTGATACGTCGGGCGTGGGAATTGGAGGAGTTTTGAGTCAGGAGTCCCACCCGATCGCATATTTCAGCGAGAAGCTGAATGACTCAAAACTGCGATATTCCACATATGATAAAGAATTCTACATAGTTGTTCAGGCTCTTAGGCATTGGAGGCACTATCTTTTACATCAGGAGTTTGTCCTATACTCCGATCACGTGGGTCGAGTATCTCCAGCAGTTCACCTTTGTGCTGAAACATAAGGCTGGAGTGGAGAACAAGGTGGCTGATGCCTTGAGTTGGCGAGCATGCTTGCTTACCACCATGAGTTCCGAGGTCATAGGGTTAGAGAAGATGAAGGAGGCCTATGTTGATTGTCCTGACTTCGGTCAGATTTTTACCACTCTCCAGACCGGACCCTCGAGAGACCTTGATGAGTATGTGCTTCAGGAGGGTTACCTCTTTCGAGGTAGCAGGCTGTGTGTTCCCCGAACTTCGGTTCGAGATTTCTTAGTGTGGGAACTACATGCGGGAGGTCTAGCCGGCCACTTTGGTCGGAACAAGACTATTGAGGCAGTGGAGCATCGATTTTATTGGCCGAGCTTGAAGCGCGATGTTGCTAACATCGTGGCTCAGTGCCGTACATGTGCTACGGCCAAGATGAAGAAGCAAAGCTCGGGCCTTTATACGCCTCTTCCCGTGCCGGATACCCCGTGGCAGGATGTTAGCATGGATTTTGTTTTGGGATTGCCACGTACCTCTAGGAAGCATGATTCGGTCTATGTGGTGGTTGACCGTTTCTCGAAGATGGCCCTCTTTATCCCTTGCTCGAAGACGTCGGATGCTTCGAGGGTAGCCCGCCTTTTCCTTACGCATGTGGTGTGCAAGTTTGGGTTGCCTCGCACTATAGTGTCTGACCGTGATGTTAGATTCACTTCCTACTTTTGGAAGACACTATGGCATATGATGGGTACGCACCTCAAGTTTTCCACTGCATATCATCCCCAGACAGACGGTCAGACCGAGGTGGTCAATAGGAGTCTGGGAGATCTTTTGAGGTGTCTAGTCAAGGACCGCATTGGGGATTGGGACCTCATTCTACCCATGGCTGAGTTTGCATATAATGATTCGGTGAATAGGTCTACCGGCATGAGTCCCTTTGAGATTGTCACAGGTCGTAGGCCTAGGAAACCAGTTGACCTTGTCCCCATGCCTATCCATGCTAGAGTGTCGGAGTCGGCCGAGTCGTTTGCTAGGCATGTTAGGAGTTTGCATGACGACATCTGTCGTCACATTGAGGCCAGCAATGCACGGTACAAGGAGTTAGCCGATGCCCACCGACACCACCGAGAGTTCCACGAGGGCGAATACGTCATGATCAGGGTAAGACCTGAACGGTTTCCCTCTGGAACCGTTAAGAAGTTGCAAGCTCATGGAGCCGGTCCCTTTAGAGTGTTGAAACGCGTTGGATCCAATGCGTATGTTGTGGACCTGCCCGAGGAATATGGTATAAGCTCTACCTTCAATGTATCGGATCTTGTTGCATATAGGGACCCAGCGGTGATCCCTAGTGAGCCTTTTGAGCCATCTCCTCCCCTTGAGAGTGATCCCACACCTGAGTGCCCACTTCCACCTCCAGCCCCTTTTTCACGGTAGCGTGAGCATATAGATCGTATACTAGACGAGCAAGTGACAGTTACCAGGAGTGGATCTTACCCGCGCTATCTAGTGCGATGGAGAGGACGGCCCGCTACTGAGGACACATGGATCACCCATGGCGAGTTGCAGTGGATTGATCCGGATCTTTTGGAGCGATATAGGAGCGATGCAGACCCTTACTCGACAGGGTCGAGTTTCTCCCACCCGGGGAGAATTGGTGCGGACACCAGAGCACGCGAGAGGCACGAGCCGGCGAGCCATCAGTACCGTACACGGAGCACCACTCGAGCTACAGCAGCTTCTCTTTGGCTCGGGGATAGCCTGGAAACCCCACCTTGATTCTTGGTCATTTTTAGCATTTCCTTGTATTGTTTTAGCAATTGTTTGCCTTGTAATTGGGTTGTGATGAGTGTTTTATTTGGGTTTGTCATATTGGGTTCAATGTAAGGCTCTTAATAAGCCAAATGGGTAAGTCCTTTAGGGTCCATTAAGGGTTGATTGCCATATTGGGTAATAAGGCTTCATTAGGCTTCATATTGGGTTCTTAAGCCACTTAAGGCCCAATTAAGCCTCCACTCCACATGGGCCTCCTAGATTGGAGTAATATGGACTTGTGGAAGGCCTTATGAGCCTTGAGGCAATTTGGCCCAAGAAGGGCCCAAGCTTGGGGCGCCCCCTCTTTTGGCCTTATTAGGCTAGATTAGTTTTTTTTCTTTCTTTCCTCTCTTTCTTTGACCACATGTGTTAAAATTAGGAATTGGCTTCCTTTAAATATTTTATTATTGTGGTTGGTCACATCCAATCCAAGCCATCCATTCCCCCATACCTAGATCTAAGGGTGGATATTGGGTTTGGCATGTAACCTATAAAGAGTTGTATTTTCTCATTTTAGTGAAATTAATGCATTTGAATTGGAAGAAAATCCCTTGAGCAAGGCTTAGGCCGCCCCTCCCTCTCCCCTTGAAGCTGTGAAGGCTTCCCTATGGTGGTGAGACTCCACCCTATCAGTTCCGGTCGCCGCCGCCGCCGCCACGAGCCGCCACCGCACCGCCATCGTCTTCATCGGAGTTCTGCCCGCGCAGTACCACAGCAGCTTCCACGAAATTCAGCCATCAACCACGAGCTCAGATCGACCTGGGAATTTTACTGGGTGTTCCAGAGGTGTCAAGAACCATCCACAAATTTTGGTTTGTCATTCCGATCCCGTTTCATAATTTTAGATTTTCGTCCACTCTTCCACTTCGGTTCTGCCAAAATTCTGTCCAGGTTCCCATCCGCCCTGTGTTTCATGTCTTAGGTCCGCCTTTTGATTTTTTTTAGTCCCATAAATTTTACTGGAGTTTCCTTCCATCCACCCCTTCATCCAAAATGTCTCTAAATTTCTGGTTCGCCCATTTCATATTTTCTAAAAATTATTCTCAGTCCCATCTACAGTTCTGTCCACCTGTTCCCAGATCCGACCACCAGTCACTCCAAAAATCATATCAAATCGCCACCACCTCCAATTCTAATTCCAAAAATTGTCCCAGTTTCGTGGTTTGATTCCCTACAACGTTGAAGAAGATCTTGAAGTCTGATTCCAACGGCAAGTAGGTGGTCAACGGCCATTTACAGGAAACTCATATGCTGATCTGATATTTCGGTTACTGTACAACAGGGGCTTGTAAATTCAATAAAGTTCTGATCCGACCAGATCCAGCAGATCTCTTTAGGTCTATATTGAAGCATTTCAAGAGAGCTTTCCAACGATAGCTCATGCGTCCCGATCCGACGTCGGGATTGCTCGCAGCGGCCATTTTCGCCGGAGCGCGCGCCGGAAGACAGCAACCAAAATCCGTGGACAGCTAGTTCAAAGCTTGGGAATCGGGACCGATCGACCCCCGATCGGTGTTCCCGGCCGACCGCCGTCCGTGGAGGCGCGCCACCAGGGGTCCCCATCATAGTGGGTCCCACCCCCGCAGATCCGGAGGACAGCGCCATCCGTGGGTCCCGCGGGCCCGCAGAACCCGCCGTTCGGAAAGCACGAAAACGCGGAGTTCGGCACCACCGGGCGACATCAAGATGCTGCCCGTCAACCCGAGTTGCGTGATTCCCGGGCTCCACATGTGACCTTTTACCTCCCTGCGTGGAGTGGGTCAAATCATTGTACTGTTGTAAAATTGTTTAACCGGGGATCCGTAATTCGGCCGGGGTTGTCTTCGCCACGCCGGGTGCGTGGAGGTAATGGTCCGAACCTCTTGGCGTTCCTTTGCTTAGCTAGTATACGGTCTTTTGCCGCTGCCGAGAGCGTAGGTACTAGCCCGTGTGTCCATGTCACCGCTGTGAGAGTGAGTGTGACCCGTCCCGTGACTCGATCCGAGTCCGGAAGTTGAGTCGGACTACCCTTGACCTCCGCCGGTTCCTTAACCGCGCATGGTCCGCGCTTTCCCTCGCTTGGGACGACGAGTGAGCTTCCACTTCTGTTAGCGATGTTTTACCACTAGGAGCTCGTAGTGTCGGGCTTAGTGTCTCCCTGGTGTGTGCTGCTGGTCGCGTCTTCATCTAGAGTCCGAGGGTGGCACCTAATAGTGTCGTCTCCCGTGTCCGTCCCGCATCACAGTATAAATATCGCCTGAGAGCCACCGAGGGAGGAGTTAGCCTCTTCTTCTAGCCTAGTTTTCATGCTCTTCTGATCATCTTTTTAAGTTATTTTCTTCTACAAAGTTCTCCATTTTTAAGTCTTCTACAATTTATTCTTCTTCTTCTTCCACTTCCTCCAATTCTCTCTTGTTTTCAACTTACTCTCTCTTTTCTAAGCATCGGTTCTACACGTTTTAAACTGTTCCTCTGTAATTTTTCACCGCCTTCTTCCTCCGAATTCACCCTTTTCTTCATGTTTTCTCTCTTTTCTATCTTCATCAATCTTCTTCATCTCCTCTAGCTCTACCACTCTCTCTTCTTCTGCATCCTCTAAATCTCCCTAGTTTTTAAGTTTTCTTCCTTCTTCTCAATCTCTATTTCTTCTTTTTACTGTGTTTTTATTTTCCCGTAGCTCTCTCTTTCCCTCTCTCTGTTCTCTTTTCAAAGCACACTCATGCACACACATGTTTTTAGTTCCGTTTTCTCCTCTTCTATTCACCTCTCCCTCTTCTATATTTCATCGAAATCCCTTTTGGCGGAGATTCTTCCTTCGATCCTCTTGGCGGCGTCATCTCTACGACGGAGCGGTCCACTCAAAGGCTATGTAAGGAGACGATGGCGTTCTTCATCCATTATCCCGACTATTATTTCTTCCCTTGTTCTTTTATTTCCAAATTGTAATTTTTATTTTCATAGATTGTCATTGCCACTTTCATTAGTAATAAAAATTCATCTTGTGCAATTGTGTCTTCCTAGTTTCTCCTTCTATCCCCTTTCCAATTTCTCTTCTTTAACCCTCTCATATTCTTTAGATAGTTTATTTTCATGTATTTTTCTTTTTCATTAGTTTAAATCTCACTCAAAATTTGATTTTTATAAATATAATAATTCTCCCTCATGATTATTTGAAAATATTTCTTCTCCGTGGGATCGATCCGTTCTTACTAGTTTACTCTAATTCCAATCTTTTCAAGTGAGTGAGTGCGGTTATTTTGAAATTGTGGCACGGCTGTTCAACGACGGGTTTAGTGGCTATCAATTTTTGACGCCATTGTCAGGGCATACAATTATTTTTAATGGGTGAAATTTCTTGTGTTTGATTTGTATAAAGTTTTATTTATCTTTCTATTTTTATTTTGCAAGAAAAATAAAAAAAATCAAAAAATTCACAAAAATTCGGACCTGGAAAATCTTAGGAAATAAACTGTCACATGAAGCGTCGCTAAAGCCTGAAATTGTCACAGAAAGTTAAAAATCAGAATATTCAAAAAATTCAAGCGTCGCTAAAGGTCAGTAAACGTAGAAAAATGTCATGTTTTGAAATATTATGAAAAAATTCATAAAAATCTAAAAAATTCTTGAAAATTTTAAAAAAATCATAAAAAATTAGAAAACATCAAAAACATGATGTTAGGCCTTATTTTGCAGTAGATTAGCATATTGTTTATTATTTTTAGTTCATAATTTTCTTTTACTCATCTCTTGAGAAAAAAAAATAGAAAACAGAAAAAAAAATTCATTTTGTTAAAATGCTAGCATGCCTTCATCTTAGTTACATTATCTTCATGCATTTTGTATTTTAGTTAATTTCTCATGTGTTTGCATTATATTTGGAAAAAAAAATCTTTCTCTTATCTTCTATTTCCCCTCCTCAAGGGCATGTTAGGTTCCTTATACCCTTCTTGGAATTGAAAAGACCCTCCATGAAGCATTCCGTCTCTTTGGATTAGAATTTCCTTTTTCCAAGACCTCCATAAGTCCCCACACCCGTGGATTCCCTCCCGGACACTGGGCCGGTTATATCAATAAGTACCCCGAAGGTAGATTACCCTTAGAAGGTTTCACAAAAATAAAAATAAAAATTTCACCATCATTTTGCATTCATATAGTGATTGATTCATTACATTTTCATCTCAAACTCATTCGCATAAAAACAAGGAAAAAATCATCATCATTTTTGCATGGGGGCTAATTCATTGCATTTTCATTTAGTGGTTCATTTATTGCATTACTTTGAAAAGAAAAAAAGTCAAAAATCAAAAAACAACTGTAATGCCCTGGATCCATGGTAGGTCTTGCTAGATCTTCATTGGATCTTTTGGATTTATTTCGGTGAGTTTCAGGTCACTTTAGTGGCTTCCGAGTTGAGTTTTACAATCCGTGTGGGTTTTTCTCTCGTACTAGTTACGGAACCCTACGGTGAGTTTGGTTGTCAGTTCCTCGACTCGTGAATGCTGCAGCGACGATGTAATCTCCGAGCCTGTCGTTTCGACTACTTCTGTGTATTTTTTGGAGATAGGGCCAGAAATCGGATTTTTTAGAAATTAGGAAAATTCCTAATTTCTTTTCCTTCCTCTCTCCTCCCTTCTCATTTCGCTGCCGTCGTCTCTCTCTCCCGTTTTCTCTCCTCTCGAGCCTCTCGGCTCCGGCTGCAGACGGGGTACCTAGAGGCACGTATTGGGGATGCTGTGGAGCTGGCTGGGTGCGCGACGGAGCGAAGATGGAGTGGTTTTGGTGCGATCCCGAACGGTGGATTCAAAGCTGACGTTTGAGCTCGCGGCGTGGTTTTCGACGCGGTTTAGTCTCTTCGGGGCACGGTTTCTTCGGTGGGGGTAGGGTGACAGTTCCTCACTTCTTCCTCTCCGTTTTCCCTGCCATTGCACGTCGTTTGGCGCGGAAACGGTCGAGTTTGGGCTTGTTTAGCCTAAACCATGATTTTCGGGTTTTGTAGGGTTCACTGAAAAATGGCAACCATTTGTAGCTCGGTTAGTGTTGAACTAACCGTGGAGATGTTAGGATCCCATCCATGCTTGTTTCCTGTTGATCGGTGGTCATTCGAGGCCGGTAGGAGTCCGGGAATCTCGTTGACTCTTTTAGGGTCGATTTGCCCAAATCGCTCCGATCTTACGTTTTGATGCTTGCATGTGGGCTTTTTAGCCTTCTTATGTGGTTTTTCATCGTCGAGGGTTGTTCCCCATGCGCTTCGATGTGAATGGGGCGTGGAACAGGCCGATTTGGCCAACCCTCTGTTTTCCCGCCGTGACTGGTGTGGCGGTCGTTCCAGGGGCCGTCACAGTCCCTGACGGCCCCATGATAGACCGTCACAGCGTCAGGGTGATTTTTAGTTTTTGGTGATTTTGAGGGTGTGACGGCCCAGGGGTGGCGCGTCACAGCCCTCTGACGCGTTCGTGAGACGCGTTACGCCTATCTTGTCGTTTAGTGTTTTGGGTTAAGTCGGTCCCCCTGACGCGCCTGCCCCTGTGCGTCAGGTGGGTGTAACGCGCCTGGTGTAGGCCGTTACGTTGTGTTTGATTTGGTGTTTTGACCGTTGAGTCAGTTTGTGTGACGGTGGTTCCTCCGTGCGTCATAGCGTTGTAACGCGCCTGCCCCAGGCCGTTACATGCTGTTTTGGCTGAGTTTGGGGTGGTTGTGTCATTGTCTCTAACGGCCTCGCCCCCATGCATTAGGTGTTTGCAACGCATCCGGTCGGGACCGTTACATGCCTCTCAGCCAGTTGTTTCTTGCCTTGAGCCAGTTGGCCCTGACGCGCCTGCTCCCGTGTGTTAGGTTGCCCTGACGCGTCTGCCTTGCTGCGTTAGGTTGTGTAACGCGTTTGGCCTAGCGCGTTAGGTGGTTCGAGCTCTGGTTTGTTCTAGGTTTTGTTGGCCCTGACGCGCTTGCCCTGGCGCGTTAGGTAGCTGTAACGTGCCTTGGTCCGTGCGTTACGTGCCTCGAGTGTGGTTTTATGTTTGAGGTTTGTTGACGGCCCGGGTTGGGCGCGTCAGAGCAGTGTAACGTGCCTGGTGCAGGCCGTTACGTGCCTGGTGTGTTTTAGGTGTTGTGTAGGGCGGTTGGAGTGTAACAGCCTAGGCTTAGACCGTCACGTTCATGTAATGGTCTAAGGGTGGTGCGTTACATGCCTTGTGCTCCGATTTCCGTTCTTTTGGTTTCTGCTTGTCTTGGCTTCTCCTTGTGATCTGCCCGCTGTCCCGTGGATGTCTCTTGACGTCCTATGAGGGCTAAAAACTACGTTGTAAGGTGGCCAGGAGTCTTTTTGCTTGTGGTAGGATTCTCTATCCTACTTTTGTTTGTGTTTTGGTCAGGTTCCGGTCGACCCGGGGTGACCCAGGGGTTGACAGGTGACCTTGTGTGTGGGTGTCTTGGCGGTTTTGTCCAGTCCGAGACACTTGTTCTGGATGCCTCGAGGTGCTGTGTTACCTTAGTTTGCGTGTCCAGGCGTGTCTGAGGGTCTTCGGTGTTCCCTCAGGTCTCCGTGAGTCGTTTCCTGCGGAGTGTCGTTTCTCGTGGCTTAGGATTAGACCGATTGTCGGCTTGTTTTGCTGTTTGTGACGATCTTGCCTTTGAGTCGTTCGACTTGGGATCGTTACTTGGTAGGTCTAGTTGTCTTATCCTGAGTCTGTTGGCAGTGGTCGTACTGCCATTGGTGCCTCGAAGTACGTGTCGTGGGCGTTCTTGCCTGTTTGTACTTCAACACTTGTGTTTTTGAGTCTCTGTGTCTCGTGAGCCTCCATTTGTTGTTACCCTAAGGTCTTTGAGTGCCGACCCGCCTGCGGATGGCGGAGGGGTGTTCCCAAGATACGGTTTGTAAGCTAGTTCCGTGGGCTCCCAGCCAACGGTAGCGTCCTACCGAGGGAGAAAACTAGCTAGAGAACCTGGCTTAGGCTAGAGCCAGTGTGTGCACACGTTGTCAGGGACTGAGGACTTACGTCGACGGGTGTGACCCTGACTAGTTACTTGTTCTGTTGTTGCTGTTGTTCCCGTTTGGTTCAGCGCGTGTCTACGACTCTACCGTGGTTTTAGCGGTACCGTAGGCGAGACACTTGTGGCGCAGCATAAGACGTTAGTGGACGCGGCTGGCTGTTCCTCTTGTGAGGAGGAGGTGCTTCCGTCACGTGGCACGTGACTCTCGGCGTTTCTTGTGCGTCGTGACCTTTCTGGGTTGGCCTTTCCGTGGCTGTGCCCGAGGTCAGGGTTCTGTCACATGCATGATGTTCTGGTCGTGCGTGGGACAGTGTGCACGACGTTCTAGTCATGTATGTGTGGCCGAGTCTGTTGGTCGTCCGTGTGGGTCTTTTCTAGACCTGTCGTCTGTTCTTTCAGGTCTTCGTCTTAGACCTGGTGTTGTGTCGGTAGATCGGTAACTTCTGACTTTGTTAGATCAGAGTCACCCTTATGTCGCTGCTTGGAGTAGTTTGGGGTGCCGAGGTTAGTTCGGCCGCCGCCTGTCTAGCGCGGGTTCTTCCCCTTCCTCACTTGCTCCCTACTCCTACTTCCCATCTGTTTACTACTGCTCGTAGCGTAGTTTTACAGCTTTGTAGTGTAGTTTCCTGCTTTACTACTCCTGATGTTTTGTTGTTGTTGTTGTTCCGTGTAACTGCGTGTTTTTCAGTGGGGATCCGCGTGACCCCTACTGAGCCAGTGACACGTGGCTCACCCCTACTTTTTAGGTGGGGTGGTGTTATTCGTTTGCTTCTGCGTGGTTCCTAGTGCGCGTGCTCGTTGCGTGCCGTTGCTGCCAGCTGGTACCTGTGTCGGGCTTCCCCCGACTTCTCGATACGTCTTTCCTTTCTGTCGACTGTACTGTGCTAGACTTGTTGTCTTTAGCTGTGGACTGACTCTGGGATATAATTTTTAATTTGAACTGTTAATTAAAAAGTAATTTGTTTTCTGCTACTTTAGCAAACCTGTCTAATGAAATTTAATTGCTTCTATTATATCTCTGTGGCTTCAATGTACTCTACACATGCCCTTATCCCTTCGGAGCTTTCCCGCGCTTGGGAGGCCTCGCGGGTTCCATGCGGTATCACGCGTATCCGGTAGTCCTACCGGGTATACCTGGTATCCGAAATCCGGGTCGCTACAACAACAAACTCTCTTTGGGCCCTTTTTGTATTGCATGTAAGGTGGGAGATCCCTACACCCATATTTGATAGGACCCATAGGAGAGATTGAGAGGTTAGTGCATTCTACACATCATATACAACCTAACCTCTTTGAGGACCAAAACCATAATCAAGCTCCAAAGCAGATGGAGTATTTCATGCCCAATCAATACCAACTGTCATTCTATGTCCAAACACCTCAGAACTAGACGGTTCAGTATGAAATCAAGTCTAGTACCATTCAAATGTTGCCATCCTTCTACGGCAACGCCAATGAAGATCCGTATAAACATCTTGATGAGTTCCTCTAGATGTGCTCCACTGTCAAGATCTAGAACTTTTGAGATAATGCTCTCAAATTGACACTCTTTCCTTTTTCCCTCAAGTATAAGGCTAAATATTGGTTAGGCACTTTGGGTAAATCAATTGATACTTTGCTGAAATGCAAAAGGAATTTTTGATTAAATTCTATCCAATAGGGCAAACGAATACCCTGAGGAGAGTAATAACTGGATTCACATAGAACCCTGGGGAACAAATCCATGAGTCGTGGGATAGATTGAAATATTTGTTAAGAAAATGCCCCCACCATGGATTATCAAGATGACAAACTGTCTAGGCATTCTATGAGGGTTTGACAAAAAATTATAGACAAATGGTGGATGCTTCATGTGGGGGAGCATTTATGAGTAAGAGCGAGGATGAGGCCTATGATTTATTCGAGATGCTTAGTGAAAATTCAATTAGTCATGCCTCGCTCTCGTCCTATGAGAGAATGATTAGGCCGTCCAAAAGGGGTGGGCTTTATCAAGTTAAGAGCCATGGTGAGTGTGAGAACATGATGGATATCAATGCCTTAACTCAGAAATTGAATAAAATGGATTTGTTGGCACAGAAGATAGAGAAGGTTGATCTCGTAGCTCGGAAGCTAGATCATTTGTTATTTAGGCAGGAACCTTCCTTTTCTACTCCTCAACCTCAACCGTTCTTAACTCCCAGTCATGAAGAAATTTATGCTCTTTGTTCTAGCCCTAACCATGCGGTTATTGATTGCCCTACGGCGGCCCAGCTTCCCCCGTTCATCCAAGAACAGATCTTCACTGCTCAAGGTGTTGCCAAACTGGCATATGATCTTATTCTAATACCTACAACTCAGGTTGGAGAAATCATCCTAATTTTTCTTGGAAATCTCAGAAAGGTCCATCTACCTAATCCAATCCCTCATTTCAGAAACAATCTTTTCCAACTCCCAATCAGTCTCATCCAAATCATTCTTATTCTTCTCCGTTTCAGCAGCAATTCCAACAACCTCAACAACTTCCATTCCATCAAGCTCAGGCCCTGTATCCTCAAACTTAATTTTCTCAGGGCCAGTTTCAACAGTTCCCTTCATACTATTTTCATCAACCCTAATATCAGCCACCTCCTACAAAGTCACATTTTGATGATAAATTCAAACAACTCCAACAACTCATTCTTACTCAGTAGTAGTCCATTTCCCAGTTGGAGAATCAGATAGGGCAGTTAGCGGCGAATAACATGAGAAGAGAGATAGGCCAGCTTCCTAGCCAACCAGTGGCTAACCCTAGAAATCAACCCCTAGGCTTCCCTCAGAGAGCTCCTCCTATTCTTTCTCAACCTAATCAACCTCAGCCTCTCCCTCCTGTAGGCCCTTAATTCGAGAACGCCAAGGCCATATCCACCCTTAGGAGTGAGAAGATTTTAGATGACCCCTATCAGGCTAAGGATGTTGGTAGTAGTTTGGGTCAAGAAGCCCACGTAGAAAGTGATAGTGAGGATGAGGAGTCTGTGATTGTGCAAGAGAAGAAGAACCCGGAGGATGGGGAAAACAAGCTGGATAAAGGAAAAGTAAAGGTTGATGAAGAAGGTCCCCAAGAGTATGTGCCTAAGATCTCTTTTCTTGATGCTTTAAAATCGAAGGCTCAAAAGAAAAAGCCGGTTCAATAGGAGGAATTAGAGGAATTATTTAAATGGGTGAATATCAATATTCCAGTTATGGGTGCAATCAAGCATGTGCCAGCATATGCAAAGTTTCTTAAAGAGCTGTGCACCCCAAGAAGAGAACCCAAGGTAACAACTCAAAAGATCGGCCTATCTGAAGATGTCAGTGCTGTTGTGATGAACCATTTACCTAAGAAGTTGAAGGACCCCTGAGCTCCTCTAATTTCATGTGATATAGGTGAAGTTACATTTGATAAAGCATTGCTGGACCTTAGAGCCAGTGTAAACTTATTGCACACCTTTATATATGAGCAATTTGATCTGGGGGAGTTGAAGCCCACATCTATAATCCTTCAACTGGAGGATCGGACCGTAAAGACTCCAAGGGGTCTTGGAAGATGTGATTGTGAAAGTGCATGAATGCTATTTTCCAGTAGATTTCCTTATTTTGGATATGGCCTCGTCTCAGGAACTCAAGCACATTCCAATTAATTTGGGACGGCCGTTTCTAGCTACGGCAAAGGCTAATATAAACTATGCTACGGGAATGATGGATATTTCTTTCGGAGGTGAGAAGGTTTCTTTAAATGTGTTCAAGGCATCCAAGTACCCGGACCATGAGGAGGAATGCAACGTCATTGATGTATTTGAGGAATTGATTGAAGAAAGTCCAGATGAAGTAAAGGATATTCAAGAAGAAGGTAGCATGCTCCAAGATTCTCCTCTTTCTAGTACACCCTACTCTAGAATAGAGCCACTCCCTCCTCTTTAAGCTGAACCAATTCTTCCATCTTTGGATAAGCCACCTAGTCTAGAATCTAAGCCTCAGCCAGATCCTTTAAAGTATGCTTATCTAGGTCCTAACCAAACTTTGCCCGTAATCATTGTTTCCAACCTCACTGTTGCTCAGGAATCTCAACTCCTAGACGTCCTTCAGGAGCACAAGGGGGTGATAGGTTGGTCAGTGGCGGATTTGAAGGGTATCAGTCCGGATGTGTGTATACATTACATTTACTTGGAGGACAATGCCAAGCCGAGCAGAGACATGCAGCGTCGGCTGAATCCGAGCATGAAGGAGGTAGTAAAGAAAGAAGTTGTCAAATGGTTGGATGCATGTGGACACACTTATTTTTATTTATTTATTTGGATCGCGGTTTATTTGTCGATTGGGTTTATTAAGTGTGTGGGCGTGCCAGTCACAAAGTGACGATTTATTTAGGCCCCGAGGAGCCACGGGTGCGCTCGATCTGACTCAGTCAGGCGATTGTGTGGTTCGGGTCGGGACTGAGACCCGTTGTGCCATAAAGGTCACAACGCCATTTACATCCCCTCAGAGAGGGGAATACACTTGATTAATTTCTAAAATAAGGGCTCCACGACCGAAAGAAATACTAATTAATGCAGGAAGGAAACAGCCGTCGGGCTATGTAGTAAGTCTGTGGTAAAGACATGAACGCTCAGATTATGCCAGTCACCGATGGACCTTTCCATGTTTGGACAAAAGTTCATACAGAAAACAAGACGGTAACGGGGGACGAATCTGTACAAATGTCTGCCAATGGACGGCAGTTTTAATACGAAGTGGGGGGGCTCAGGTCCCGGTGAGGAAGGGAGACCTTGGTGAGATATCGGCCCGTGACGAGGCCGAGTGGTGACCATGAAGGGAGGAATGGCTGCCGAGGGTGAAGCCCAGCCTGCAAGGGCATCATTAATATGCCCGGGTCCGGAACCCGAGGAGGAGAGACGACGGCCATACTACCGCTTTCACGATGATTGTCAATGCTTATTATTATCATTTCTTTGCTAACATTGCCTTTTCTTTGTTGATTGCCTTTTATCACCCACAGGCCATGATCTCTTCTCCTGTTCGTTACTACCCTTCTTATTATTATCCCCCTCTTGTTATTGTCATTTTTTATTTGTTATTTCGATTAGAGCGACCCCCCCTTTTTATTATTATCATTATTGTTATGTTTTTTTTTCTTCTCCTGATTAGAGGTATGGTGGGATGAAGGTTGAGTGTGCCACTGAAGGATAAGGGGCGTACCGCTGCAGGCTGGAGGTGCACTGCTGGAGAATAGAAGGTGTGCCGCTGGAGGGTATAGGAGTGTGCCGCTGAAGGCACTAGGGGAGATGGGTGTACCGCTGAAAAGCTAGGAGAAGTGGGCAGGGTCGGTGCAGGGTTTGTGCAAACTGAGGCAGGGTCCGTGCATCTTCTGGTGAGGTTGCTGCAGCTTTAGGCTAGTTGGGGGGGGGGGGCAAAGGAAGGTCGGTGCAACGACTGGTTAGATGAGGGGATGAGGTCGGTGCAAGTTCTGGGCTAGCGCGAGGTCAATGCAGGTTCAGAACGAGGTCAGTGCATGCTCAGACTGTAAAGGGGTAGAGTCGGTGCAATATTCGCCTGGACTAGCACGAGGTCAATGCATGCTCAGACTGTAAACGGGTAGAGTCGGTGCAACGGCTGGGGTCTAAGCACGCCTAGGGCAAGGTAGTGCAAAAAAAAAGAGGGGGGGGGGAGACTAAGGTCAGTACGGTTTGGCCAAAGTCTATGCAACTGAAGTGTGCCGCTGAAGGGTTAAGCAGGTGTGCCGCTGGAGGGTTATAAGGCGTACCGCTAGGGAGGAGGAGGGTGCACCGTTGGAGGCAAAGGGGGAGAACTAAGGCATACCGCTGGAGGCAGGTGAGAGGGTATCGCTGGGAAGAGTGGAGGACGAAATCGAGCAAAGTGTGCCGCTCAAGGAATGAGCTAGGGTTCAAGAGAGGGCCCCTTGTCCAGTTCATGTCTAATAGAGAGTCCCAAATGGTTAAACTTTCAATTCCCTGTCATGAGGTTGAGTCCCAAGTCATGTTCAGTAGTGCAGTCCTTGGAGTCTTGCTCAGCCAATCCCTGTAGCTTTAAACGGTTCCCTTAGTTGATTAGAATATTTTTACTATTGTTGGCTTCATTTGTTTGTTGCTTCCTTTTGTCTTTCAACTTATTATTATTTCTGACAAAAATTCGGCAGCATCTCCCCTTAACCCGAGTGGTAAGGGAATAACAAGGAACATGCCCACAGGGTGTGACATGAACCAACAACTGAGGTGTGTGCCTAAGCAGCCACCTTTGGGGAAACTTCGGAAAACTCGAGAAAACACCGAACGAGAAACCAATAGACTGATGCAGGGTATGAGTACACTGGAGAGATGGTAATCAAGGTGTGCCACTGAGGCAGTTAGAGGGCGTGCCGCTGGGCAGGCCAAGGGTGTACCGCTGGCAGCTGGAGGGGTGAACTACTCAGAAGGCAAAGGGGAGCGTACCACTAAGCAGAGGGACAGGAAGGGTGTGCCGCTGAGCCAGGGAACGGGAAGGGCGTGACGCTAGGCACCCCGGGGGAGGCATGCCGCTGGAGGGCCTGAGTGAGCTGATGACTGGAAGGCCTGAGTGTGTATGCGTACACTGCCGACTCTGAAGGAGGGACAAAGAGGGTGTTCTAGGCATTGAGGGGATCCGAAATATCAAAGAAAGTGGAGCCCCCCCAGACTTGCTCTAGCAAAGGTTCAAGGGTTATTGTACTAAGGAGAGCCTCGGGAAGGGGAAGAGGCCGGTTCTGCCCCGTCAAGCCAAGGGTAAAACCCATCCACCAGGTAGGCCAGTGCCATGGAAGATGAGATGGAGCCAGAGGCTGGAAGGCCGGGAGCAGACGCATGAAACTCACAGATCAACACTAAGAGGAAAGCAACAAACGCAACTAAAGAAGGCAAAGCCAGAAGATGCTTCATTCATGATGAACAAAAAAAAAAGGGGACAATGGTCATGACCCAAGGGCCAAACGTGGTGCGTTACATCTAAACCAACGGGAGAGGAGAACAGGGGAAAGAAAAAAGTTTTGGGGAAAGGGTTAGGATGAGGAAGGGTGACTATCCAATTCACTGCCATTCCTTCCCTCTCCACTACATAGCACGCTCTCCCTCTCTCTTTTCTCTCTTCTACCTTCTTCTTCTCTTCCTTCTTCCTTCTTCTGCTCTGGTGCTCTCTTCGAACGGGTGCCTTCGCCTCCTTTTCTCTTTCTCTGTGAAGGCCTTTTATACGTGGGCCGTTGACGAGGGACCTCATGATGTCACTGCCATTCGAGGTTGACCTGGATCTTATCTTCGTCAGGTGGGGATCTCTCTCATCCAGCCAGAAGGTGACACCGAGGTGGGTTCTAGTTGGCATCGAGGTGCCTACGCTGTGTGCCAAGGGGCCTTTCTAGTGACCGTTATGTCTTCTGCCGGTTCAAGCCGTTCAAGGGATTCAACACTGTGCCGCTGGGGGCTGAGGGGTCGTGCCGCTGAGGGGCAGAGCGCCCGTGCCGCTGGGGGCTGAGGGGTCGTGCCACTGAGGGGCAGAATGCCCGTGCCGCTGGGTCACTTCAAGGGGTGTGCCGCTGGGGCATTCGAAGAGTGTGCCATCGAACGGCTGTTTGGGTGTGCCACTGGGGCACCTGAAAAGCGTGCCGCTAGGGGCCCGTTCTGGTGTGCCGCTGGGACACCTGAAGAGTGTGCTGCTGGAGGCTCTTCAGGGGTGTGCCGTTGAGGGCACCAGAGGAGGGTGTGCTGCTGGGGCAGCTGGCAGCATGCCGCTGGGGCACTTCAAGGGGTGTGCCGCTGAAGGCACCAGAGGGGTGTGCCGCTGAGGGTCGTTTAGAGCGTGCCGTTGGAAGGGATACCATCTCCTGATTTAGGGGCTTAAGCTGTGCCTTCTTTTGAGGTATCTCTTCACCGTTAGGGACCAGAGGGTGGGTCCATAGCAGTGCATAAATTCAAGAGGGATATCCTGTGTTTTCTCTGTCATTTAATGTGCCCGTGCAAATGCGGGGTTTACCAGGCGGTAGTATTCTCCCGGAGCCCTGGGTGGCTAGTCTGCCCGAGTCTTCTCCCTTTGACTTTGGCATTAATGCGGGGCTCGGTGGGACATATGAACGTACAATTTTATACGTCCACAAATGCCCCCCACCCACGGGCAGCGCGGGCGAAGGATGAGCCCGGCGGTGCTCGCGGGTGTATCCGTAGAATTAACGTACATTCTTGGGCGTACGTTCATAAGATATGTGACGTAGATATTACTATATATATTTATTATATTGTTATCATTTATTATATGTATGTACATATATATATATATATTCTCTCTCTATTTCTTTCTCTTTCTCCTTTTTTTCATTTTCTCTCTTTTTTCCCTCTTTTCTCTTTTTTTTCTTCTTTTTTCTCTTTTTTTCTTTCTGTCTGTTTCCTTTTTGTTTCTTTCCCTTTTCTTTTCTCTTTTTTTTTGAACCGGCTATAAGAAGGGCGGGGGATTTCGAAACTCCCCCCCTTTCTTTTTGAACTCTCTCTCTCTCTCTCTCTCTCTCTCTCTCTCTCTTCAGCTACCACCGCCACCGTCGCCCCCGTCTCTCTCTTCTTCTTCTCCTTCCCTTCACCGCCGGAGGCCACCGCCGCTCGCCGTCATCTTCCTCCACTGGTGAGGGCGCTGCGGAGCCCCCCCTTTTCTTCCTTCTCCCTTCTCCTTCCTCCTCTCTTCTTTCTTCCTTCTTCCCTCTTTCCTCCTCTTCTTCTTCCGTTCTCCTCTTTCTTCTCTTTTCTTCTTTCGCTTAGGGGATGGCGGAGCCCTAGGCTCCCCGTGTTCCTCTTCCTCTTCTCTCTTCTTCTTCTTCGTCTCTTTTCTTCTTCTCTTCGGCGTGGGGTGGAGGTGGGCACGGCGTCGGTGTGTGCCGCTGACGAGGGCACGGGGCGTGCCGCTGGGGGTTGGCACAGGTGTGCCGCTGGGGAAGGGCACGGTGTGTGCTGCTGGGGTGATGGCACGGGGCGTGCAGCTGGAGTGAGGGCACGGGGCGTGTCGCTGGAGAAGGTGGGCACGGGGTGTGCCCCTGGAGCTTGGCACGGGGTGTGCCGCTGACGGGAGGCACGGAGTGTACCGCTGAGGGGAGGCACGGAGTGTGTCGCTGAAGGGGAAGCACGGAGTGTGCCACCAGGGGGCATGGCCTGGGTGTGCCGTTGAGAGGCTCGGTCTGGGTGTGCCGCTGAAGGGAGGCACGGGGCGTGCCGCTGAAGGGGAGAAGAAGACTTCTTCAACCGGAGGACCTCCGGTGTCGCCCTTGGGCACACCGTAATGTTTCTGGTATATCCGGTAGGGGAGTATGTTCACTGCAGCTCCAGGCTCAATCAATACTCTGTTGATGGGATGCCCATTCAGCTGCCCCCTCATGTAGAGTGGCCTGTTGTGACTGCAGGTGGGCAGGAGCATATCTTCTTCTGTAAAAGCCACAGCTACCTCGGGTGACATTTCTGCAAGGCAGGCTTCCACATATGCTGGTGTCTAGAGCACTACGATGACGGCCCGCCGTGTTTCTTCATCTAGGGACAGGATCTCCCAGACGGTGAACCTGGCTGGGATCTTCTTCAGGTGCTTGACTATTCTATTGCTAGATCGGACCTCGAGCAACTTCATCTCTTTAGCTCTACTGCGCCTGCCCCCAGCCTGGGCCTGGGGAGTCGGCTCAGCGGGTGCTTCCTCCACTAGGTCAGGTATCACTTGAGCTTGCGGAGCCTGTTGGGTCACTTCCTTCTCTTGCATAAACTCGGCAAGGTTCGGGATGTTGTCAGGTTCTTCCCTTAACCGAGAAGAAATTACTACCAGCGGGGCCGGGAGGCTACTCGCTTCCTTGATCCGCTGAGACTTGCGGGGGCATGACTACCTTCCCCCTTGAGTCGTAAGAAACTCAATAAATGAGGGGATATTCTGGCCGACCGGCTCTCCGGGGTAGAGACCCGAGGGAGGGGGAATCTCCATGCCTTGGACGCTAGGATTAGAAATATGATATTGTTGTTCTCCCCTAAGCAGGATGTTATGGTTGGCCTGAGGAGGGCGTCCCCACTTCCTTCCCGACCTAGTGGCATGCTGGGAGGTGGATGCTTCGGCCTGATCCACTTCTGACGGCTAAACGGGGGACTCTTGCTCTTCTTCCCCCAGGGAGAGGGCAGTGTCAAATAATGCTGAGTAGGTGTTGCAAGAGAGAACAACCCCGCTCTTCTTCTTGTTTCTGGGCCTTCCCTGCTTCTTTCTCTTCTTTTCTTCAGTGATTGGCAACTGACCTTCGGGAGGTTCACCCCACAAGAGAGGTTCTTACTTCGCCTCGGCTTCTGCCTCCGGAGCTAGTTCAAGTGACTCGAGCTCCTTCCAAGGGACATACTCCTTCAGCTCCACAGGCTGGATTTTAGGCTGCTCGTAATCTTTGAGCCCATAAATAATGGCCTGGAGTCTTTCCACTACAGGACTGGTTTCTTTGTGCACCCGCATCGGGACATGCTTTTTCTTGTTGTGAGTGGGGCGCCTCATGACTAGCCGGGGGGCTGTGTCATGCCAAACAGGCGTCACTGGTGGCGGCGCCTGTCGGGGTGTAACACCCCTTATGTGGACCTCCGGCATGGACCGGGGAGCTTGCCTTCTTCTTCTGTTCCTTATCGGCGCAGTCTGCCAACCTCCTTGGTCTTGAGCTGGCGCCATCACGAAGGCTTCATAAGTGGCCTTTGTACTAGCCTCCGCCCACTCCTCAGGCAGCTGCTGGTACAAGACACCATATTGACACTGGTGCCAAGGCTCGGCATCTCGTGCGGCTGCGGAGGGTCTATCTTGTGCTCCCCCATATCCAGTTCTCCCTCCCTGATCAAGGATTTAATGACATCCTTGAAGATGTAACATTCTTCGATAGTGTGCCCTAGCATCTGGTGGTACGGGCAGAAATGAGGATCATCCTTCTTCTTTATGTCACCAGGCCTCTTCGGTTCTGGCAGTGTGATTTTGTTGTATATGGTGGCCCATTCAAACAAGATCTAGGACTTATCTCGAGGGAAAGAATACAACTTGTTCCTCATCTTCTCCCGCAGGGAAGGACCTTCTCGCCGTTTGGCAGACCTGGCTGGAGGAGGATTGGCCATCTCCTTGGCTTTCTTTGTTTGTTTCTCAAAAGCTTTGAAGTCCAATGTGTGGACTTCTGGCGGTGTCGGTCTCTTTTCGGCCTGCCTGGCCCTCTGGCTTGAGGTAGCTGGAGCAGAGGAGTATCGAGCAAGGAATGCCTCGATCTCCGCTACTATGTTGTTTAGGCGGTCAAATGATCACACCTTAGCGCCGATCATCCTTTCAAGGATTTCTTTTTTCAGGTTCTATTTACAAATTTACACTGCATCCTCCTGATGTGGGGGACGTCTACATCTCATGCTGAGATTTCTCCACCTCTTTATGTAGTCGAGAGCTGACTCATCATTTCTTTGTCTCGTGGCATAGAGTTCTGCCACGGTTACTTCCCGCTCAGCTATATAGAACCTTTCTTTGAATTTCTTCTGCATGTCGGGCCAGTCTACAATGGACCCGGTGGGCAAGCTCGAATACCACTCAAAAGTAAGCCCGGTAAGTGTCGAGCCGAAGAATTTGAGGAGGTAGGCCTCATCTGCAGCTAGGTCCCCCATAACATTCACATAGTAGGCAATGTGCTCCCTGGGAGACCCTTGCCCATTAAACTTCTCAAATTTTGGCGGCTTGGTGATGCCGGTCGACAGTCTCCTGGCAGCATACTGTGCCAGATAGGGTACCCGATACACATCAAAGGGTGTGTGAACACTATCGCCCCTTTCTGCCAGCTTCATGTCTATCATCTGTTCTAGCATCAGTCTGTTCACCGTTTCCAGGTCCACCGGGTTCGGGTAGAAATGAGCCGGTTGCGCCAGTGGTGTGGTTAACACTGTCGCCTGAGGTGCAATGGTGGATCCTTGGAACGGCAGGTTCTGCGGCGAAGCCGGAGTTGTATGCTACGGCTGGTGCAGGGGTATGCCCCCGGTGTAGCCGGGGATCGGTGGAGACACCGTCACCTGTGGAGAAGCTTCTGAGGCTTGACCGTTGCCCCCAGGGGTCTCGGATAATGTTTCGGTTTGCCCGGATGTCGAGGGCTGGGCAACTCTGTCGGTCAGCTGCTTCTTTAACAACTCGATCTCCCTTTGATATTGCTGCATCATAAGTAATACAGCTGGGTCACTCATGGGGAGGCTAGGGGTGCCCCCTCTTTCTTCAGCTGGCGTCTCCTCAGATGACGTGGATGGTCCTCCCGTGGTGCCTTCAGTAATGACATTGGCGGCCAAGGCCATTGACGACTCCCCATAGTCAGTTCCCTCGGTGTGGGCTCACGTCTTCTTAGTTGCTGCTTTCCCTCTTCTAGTGAGAGGTCCTGGCCTTGCTGCAAGTCTTGCCACTTCCTCGAGCTCGGTCGGTAAGGCCCCTTACCGGCCAAGTACCCCTGCCATGTTGCAAGTATAGACCCTTAGGTCTCTGCCTCTTCTTGCCGTTCTTCTCGACGGCCTACCTGGGAAGACCAATCTGTCGAAGACCGACCCCCGCGGCCTCACCTCTTCCCTCAGTGGGGACTGATAGCGCTCCTCGGAGCAGTTCCTCGACTCGGCACTAGGCGCGGGTCGGGCTTCTTCTTCTTCAAATGCAGAGGCCACTTCCCCCAGCAGTCTCTGGCGACCCAGGGGAGTGCTCCCCGACCCCGCAAGTCATTTCTCATGGCCTGCTCCATTCCTTCTCAGTCTTGATCAGGAGGAGAGGCGGGTGATACTGCCTTGTTGATAGCAACGGGCATGTGGGCTACAGGCTCCGCACGGGCAGCCTGATGGTGACGTCGGTGGTGTCGACGGTGGTTGTTCTCCGGTGGGGCCAGTGTGGCCGATGCCGACTGATAGACGGGGGCCGATGTCTTGACCCGATCAGCTTGTTGAGCCCTTGCCGGGCGAAAGGTGCTGGGCCCTACTCGGGTTGGTGAAGTGCCCCGGGCTGCTTTGGGAACCGATGCCCATTTGCCCTTGGTCGGCCTAGGGGCCGGTCGGTGCTGTGGAACTGTGGCTGGAGATGCGGGCGTCATACTGCCCTTCATCTTCCCCAGTGGCTGGAAAGAGTTGCACACTGGTACAATGGGTATGATGCGATCCGGGATCACCTCGGAGCGTTGCCCGGAGAGATGCACCCGAAAAGTTCCGACGACAGTAGACTTGCCGATGCGGGAGACCCGGCCTCGGGGTGATGCAGCGGCATGGCTCCTCCGGAGCCTTCTCTGGTGGGAAGCCGAGGCTGGGCGTGATGGGCCGGCATTCTGGTGCACATGGTGCACATTGCAGCCCAGCGTCTTCACGGGGACAGTCTTGGAGGATTCGGCCAATGGTCGGCCGGCAACAGCTTTGGTGGCCCCCTGGATGGAGGCGTTGCTTTCGATCCCGTCAGACGCCTCGACGTCTAGCAGGTTCGTGAAGGCCACTCCTAAAAAGTTGGGGAAGCCAACCGAAGGAGGGAAGCTCCCGAAGGTGAGAGGGACGGCCAAGTAGCCGTTCCGCGCGTGGCATTCGACGGGTTGCTGGCCGAAAGTGAGCGCCATCCCGACGTCCGTAATGCGACCTACATTTGTAAATTAGGGAATTAGTATTACAAGAAGGGGGCCGTGGAGCCCTTAATTCCGGCAGAGAGATGAAGGGTGATCTAGTCCCACCGGGCGTGCCAGACTTGTGGACGCACTTATTTTTATTTATTTATTTGGATCGCATTTTATTTGTCGATTGAGTTTATTAAGTGCGTGGGCGTGCCAGTCACAAAGTGACGATTTATTTAGGCCCCGAGGAGCCACGGGTGCGCTCAATCTGACTCAATCAGGCGATTGTGTGGTTCAGGTCGGGACTGAGGCCCGTTGTGCCATAAAGGTCACAACGTCATTTACATCCCCTCGGAGAGGGGAATACCCTTGATTAATTGTCGAAATAAGGGCTCCATGACCGAAAGAAATACTAATTAATGTAGGAAGGAAACAGCCGTCGGGCTATGTAGTAAGTCCGTGGTAAAGACATGAACGCTCAGATTATGCCAGTCGCCGATGGACCTTTCCATGTTTGGACAAAAGTTCATACGGAAAACAAGACGGTAACGGGGGACGAATCAGTACAAATGTCTGCCAATGGATGGCAATTTTAATACGAAGTGGGGGGGCTCAGGTCTCGGTGAGGAAGGGAGACCTTGGTGAGATATCGGCCCGTGACGAGGCCGGGCGGTGACCATGAAGGGAGGAATGGCTCCCGAGGGTGAAGCCCAGCCTGCGAGGGCATCATTAATATGCCCGGGTCCGGAACCCGAGGAGGAGAGACGACGGCCATACTACCGCTTTCATGATGATTGTCAATGCTTATTATTATCATTTCTTTGCTAACATTACCTTTTCTTTGTTGATTGCCTTTTATCACCCACAGGCCATGATCTCTTCTCCTGTTCGTTACTACCCTTCTTATTATTATCCCCTTCTTGTTATTATCATTTTTTATTTGTTATTTCGATTAGAGCCACCCCCCACCTTTTTATTATTATCATTATTGTTATGTTTTTTCTTCTTCTCCTGATTAGAGGTATGGTGGGATGATGATTGAGTGTGCCGCTGAAGGATAAGGGGCATACCGTTGCAGGCTGGAGGTGCACCACTGGAGAATAGAAGGTGTGCCACTGGAGGGTCTAGGAGTGTGCCGCTGAAGGCACTAGGGGAGATGGGTGTACCGCTGAAAAGCTAGGAGAAGTGGGCAGGGTCGGTGCAGGGTTTGTGCAAATTGAGGTAGGGTCCGTGCATCTTCTGGCGAGGTTGCTGCAGCTTTAGGCTAGTTGGGGGGGGGAAGGAAGGTCGGTGCAATGGCTGGTTGGCTGAGGGGACGAGGTCGGTACAAGTTCTGGGCTAGCGCGAGGTCAATGCAGGTTCAGAACGAGGTCAGTGCATGCTCAGACTGTAAAGGGGTAGAGTGGGTGCAATATTCGCCTGGGCTAGAACGAGGTCAGTGCAGGTTCAGAACGAGGTCAGTGCGCGCATGCTCAAACTGTAAAGGGGTAGAGTCGGTGCAACGGCTGGGGTCTGAGCCCGCCTAGGGCAAGGTCAGTGCCAAAAAAAGGGGGGGGGGGAAGACTAAGGTCAGTATGGTTTGGCCAAAGTCTATGCAACTGAAGTGTGCCGCTAAAGGGTTTAGTAGGTGTACCACTGGAGGGTTATAAGGCGTACCGCTAGGGAGGAGGAGGGTGCACTGCTGGAGGCAAAGGTGGAGAACTGAGGCGTACCGCTGGAGGCAGGTGAGAGTGTATCACTGGGAAGAGTGGATGATGAAATCGAGCAAAGTGTGCCGCTCAAGGAATGAGCCAAGGTTCAAGAGAGGGCCCCTTGTCCAATTCATGTCTAATAGAGAGTCCCAAATGGTTAAACTTTCAATTCCCTGTCATGAGGTTGAGTCCGAAGTCATGTTCAGCAGTGCAGTCCTTGGAGTCTTGCTCAGCCAATCCCTGGAGCTTTAAACGATTCTCTTAGTTGATTAGAATGTTTTTACTGTTGTTGGCTTCATTTGTTTGTTGCTTCCTTTTATCTTTTAACTTATTATTATTTCTGACAAAAATTCGGCAGCATCTCCCCTTAACCCGAGTGGTAAGGGAATAACAAGGAACATGCCCACAGGGAGTGACATGAACCAACAACTGAGGTGTGTGCCTAAGTAGCCACCTTTGGAGAAACTTCAGAAAACTCGGAGAAAACACCGAACGAGAAACCAGTAGACTAATGCAGGGTATGAGTACACCGGAGAGATGGTAATCAAGGTGTGCCGCTGAGGCAGTTAGAGGGTGTGCCGCTGGGTAGGCCAAGGGTGTACCGCAGGCAGCTGGAGGGGTGTACTACTCAGAAGGCAAAGGGGAGCGTACCGCTAAGCAGAGGGACAAGAAGGGTGTGCCGCTGAGCCAACGAACGGGAAGGGTGTGCCGCTGGGCACCCCGGGGGAGGCGTGCCCCTGGAGGGCCTGAGTGAGCTGATGACTGGAAGGCTTGAGTGTGTATGCGTACATTGCCGACTCTGAAGGAGGGCCAAGGAGGGTGCTCTAGGCATTGAGGGGATCCGAAATATCAAAGGAAAGTGGACCCCCCCAGACCTGCTCTAGCAAAGGTTCAAGGGTTATTGTACTAAGGAGAGCCCTGGGAAGGGGAAGAGGCCGGTTCTGCCCCGTCAAGCCAAGGGTAAAACCCATCCACCAGGTAGGCCAGTGCCATAGAAGATGAGTTGGAGCCAGAGGCTTGAAGGCCGGGAGCAGACGCATGAAACTCACAGATCAACACTAAGAGGAAAGTAACAAATGCAACGAAAGAAGGCAAAGCCAGAAGATGCTTCATTCATGATGAAACAAAAAAAAAGGACAATGGTCATGACCCAAGGGCCAAACGCGGTGCGTTACATCTAAACCAACGGGAGAGGAGAACAGGGGAAAGAAAAAAGTTTTGGGGAGAGGGTTAGGATGAGGAAGGGTGACTTTCCCCTTGACTGCCATTCCTTCCCTCTCCACTACATAGCACGCTCTCCCTCTCTCTTTTCTCTTTTCTACCTTCTTCTTCCTTCTTCTGCTCTGGTGCTCTCTTCAAACGGGTGCCTCCGCCTCCTTTTCTCTTTCTCTGTGAAGGCCTTTTATACGTGGGTCGTTTACGAGGGGCCTCATGATGTCACTGCCATCTGAGGTTGGCCCGGATCTTGTCTCCGTCAGGTGGGGATCTCTCTCATCCAGCCAGAAGGTGACACCGAGGCGGGTGCTAGCTGGCATCGAGGTGCCTGCGCTGCGCGCCAAGGGGCCTTTCTAGTGACCGTTATGTCTTCTACCGGTTCGTGCCGTTCAGGGGATTCAACGCTATGCCGCTGGGGGCTGAGGGGTCGTACCGCTGAGGGGCAGAGCGCCCGTGCCCCTGGGGGCTGAGGGGTCGTGCCGCTGAGGGGCAGAACGCCCGTGCCGCTGGAAGACACCAAGAAGGGTGTGCTACTGGGGCAGCTGGCAGCGTGCCGCTGGGGCACTTCAAGGGGTGTGACACTGGGGCATTCGAAGAGTGTGCCGTCGAACGGCTATTTGGGTGTGCCGCTGGGGCACCTGAAAAGCGTGTCGTTGGGGGCCCGTTCAGGTGTGCCGCTAGGACACCTGAAGAGTGTGCTGCTGGAGGCTCTTCAGGGGTGTGCCGCTGAGGGCACCAGAGGAGGGTGTGCTGCTGGGGCAGCTGGCAGCGTGTCGCTGGGGCACTTCAAGGGGTGTGCCACTGAAGGCACCAGAGGGGTGTGCCGCTGAGGGCTGTTTGGAGCGTGCCGTTGGAAGGGGCACCATCTCCTGATTTAGGGGCTTAAGCTGTGCCTTCTTTTGGGGTATCTCTTCACCGTTAGGGACCCGAGGGTGGGTCCATAGCAGTGCATAAATTCAGGAGGGATATCCTATGTTTTCTTTGTCATTTAATGTGCCCGTGCAAATGCGGGATTTACCGGGCGGTAGTATTCTCCCGGAGCCCTGGGTGGCCAGTCTCCCCGAGTCTTCTCCCTTTGACTTTGGCGTTAATGCGGGGCTCGGTGGGACATATGAACGTACAATTTTATACGTCCACAATGCCGGGATTGTACTTCCCATTTCTGATAGCAAGTGGGTCAGCCCAACTCAGGTTGTTCATAAGAAGTCAGGGATGATAGTTGTGAAAAATGTGAAATGAGAAGAAGTGCCTACACGATTGCCAATGAGGTGAAGAATCTGCATTGACTACAGAAAATTAAATTCAGTTACTAAGAAAGATCATTTTCCACTACCGTTCATAGATCAGATTTTGGAGAGGTTGGCAGGGCAAAAGTTCTAGTGCTTTTTGGATGGCTATTCCGGATACAACCAGGTTGCTATTTACTCGGCAGACCAAGAGAAGACAACGTTCACGTGCTTTTATATCACATTTACTTTTAGAAGAATGCCTTTTGGGCTGTGTAACGGCCCCACCACATTCCAACGATGTATGATGTTGATATTTTCTGAAATGGTGGGGGAATATTTGGAGGTGTTTATGGACGACTTTTCTATGTTTGGTGAGTCGTTTGAAAGTTGTTTGGAGAATTTAACTAAGGTATTGAAAAGGTTCATTGATTCGAATCTTGTGTTGAGTTGGGAGAAATGCCATTTTATGGTTCGAGAAGGAATAGTTTTAGGCCATGTTGTTTCAGAGAGAGGAATAGAGGTTGATAAGGCAAAGGTTGATTTGATTTCCAATCTTCCTCCTCCTTCTTCTGTCAAACAGATTCGATCTTTTCTTGGCCATGCTAGATTCTATCGCAGATTTATCCAAAAATTTTCTACTATCACTCGTCCTCTCACTCAATTGCTAGCCAAGGACACTCCATTTAACTTAGATGATTCCTATCTTGAGGCGTTCAATTCTTTAAAAGCGGCCCTCACTCAAGCCTCTATTCTTCAATCTCCTAATTGGTCGCTGCCTTTTGAGATAATGTGTGCTTCAGACTACGCTGTTGGAGCTATTTGGGGTCAGAGAGTCGATAAGAAGCCCGTGGTGATCTACTATGCTAGCCACACCCTCGCTGATGCATAATTGAACTACACCACCACAGAGAAAGAATTACTTGATGTTGTTTTCGCCCTTGAAAAATTTTGATCATATCTGTTAGGGGCAAACGTCATTGTTTATTCGATCACTCGGCTTTGAAATACTTGCTTTCCAAGAAGGAAGCCAAACCCCATCTCATTCGATGGATACTGTTGCTACAAGAGTTCAATTTGGAAATCAGAGACAAGAAGGGGTTGGAAAATGTGGTTGCTGATCACTTGTCTAGAATGGTGATTCCTTAAAGTGCTCCTATGTTCGATTCCTTCCCCGATGAGCAAATTCTTTCCATCTCTCACACCTCAACCCCCTAGTACGCTCACATAGTCAATTACCTAGCGGTAGGACAGATTTCGGGAGGGTGGTCTAGGCAGGAGAAGGATCGATTCTTTTCGAAGGTTAAGTACTACTTTTGGGAGGATCCAGAGCTATTTCACATGGGTCTAGATCAAATAATAAGAAGATGTGTCCCTGAGGAGGAGCAACAATCTGTTTTAAATTTCTGTCATAATCTCGCTTGTGGGGGACACTTTTCAGGAAAGAAAACAGCAGTGAAAGTTTTGCAGAGTGGATTTTATTGGCCCACATTGTTTAAGGATGCTTATGAATTCTCAACAACATGTTTAAGATGTCAAGCTATTTATAACAATTCTAAAAGAGATATGATGCCGCTCAGTCCCATTCTTGTAGTTAAGATTTTTGATGTTTGGGGAATAGATTTCATGGGACCGTTTCCACCTTCATTTGGCAATGAATATAGTTTGGTGGCGGTCGATTATGTTTCAAAATGGATTGAAGCTATAGCCACAAGGACCAATGATCATAAGGTGGTGGTTAAATTTGTGAAGATGTAGATCCTCTCTAGATTTGGTTGTCCGAGGGCTATCATTAGTGACGTGGGTTCTCACTTCACGAATTCTCAACTTTGAGCCTTGCTTCGTAAATATAGCATCACTCATAGGCTCGCAACCCTCTATCATCCCCAAACCAGTGGCCAGGTAGAAGTGTCCAATAGGGAGATCAAAAATATTTTGCATAAGACAGTTAGGCCAGATAGGAAAGACTGGTCCGAGAGACTAGATGATGCACTGTGGGCCTATACAATTGTATTTAAGACTCCCATTGGCTTGTCCCCATACCGCCTCATTTTTGGAAAAGCCTGCCACTTACCTGTAGAGCTTGAACATAGAGCATATTGGGCCATTAAACAAGTCAATTTTGATCTGACTCAAGCCAGGTCCCAAAGAGCTCTACAACTCAATGAACTGGAGGAATTAAGAAATGAAGCCTATGAAAATTCCATGATTTATAAAGCTAAAACCAAGGCATTTCACGATAAGCATATTCACAGGAAAACTTTTTATGCTAATCAAATGGTTTGGCTTTTTAACTCAAGGCTACGCTTGTTCCCCGATAAGTTAAAATCAAGATGGGATGGACCGTTTATTGTCGTTAGAGCTTTTAACCATGGTGCCATCACAATTTTAAGCCCTAATAATGGTCACATTTTCATTATCAACGGTCAAAGATTAAAACTTTTTTTGGAAAATGATCAATTGCAAAAAGAATCCATTGCTTTGAGTGATTTGGAATGAAATTTTGTGAGCTTTCATGTGTTTGGCTGAAGACGGAAAACTTAGCGCTTCTGGGAGGTAACCCAATGTTTTTTGTTATTTGATACTTTTGTTTAAGTGTTTCAGACCGGAAAGAGGAGGTTGTCGCCATCGTAACAAAGGAGCTTTTCACCCCCGCATGTCAGGTTGTCTCATTCCTACTCAACAATACTCCTTCTTACATTGTTCTGTTATTACAATTCTACATGCCATTGAGGATAATATTATTCAAGTTGGGGGGGGGGAGAGAAAAATTTCACGATGTATATAGTACAACATAATAGGAGTTCTTACGTGTTGTCCTGCATTTTTGTAAAAAAATGAAGAGATAATCCCTAGTTGAGTTTTATTGATTCATGCTTTTTATTGAAAATAATTCTGGAATAGAAAAGACTGGAGAGAAGGATGAAGAAAAATCTATTCGATCTAGCCATGGAAAACTGATGTAAGAATATCTTTAAAGTTCATGTGCACTTTTAGAAAAAAAAATCACTATGCACACTAATGAAATAAGCAAGGTAAGCCTTCTGCTATTTTAGGTATGTTGTCTGATGCTCTGCACTTCTTGAGGAAGAGTTATTTTGAAAAGGATTTCTGCCAAGTTCTATCAAATAAGTGCAAATGCACTATGAAAAAAAAGAAAAAAGAAAAAAGAAAAAACACACCATGAAAAATGTCACGAATCTTAGTAACCGGGCCTATTCACCTAAGACGTGTTGAGGTTCGCGTCAAAAGGAAAAGGGAATCTTGATTTGTAAAACCGGGCCTGCTTCTCCTAAGGAAAGAGTCGAAGTTCGTGTTAAACAGTGAAGGGTAGTGCAGCATCATGTGTGTAGAAAAAGATCCCAAAAGGGACAATGAAATAAGGCAGACAAAAAACTAATATGCTGAACGCTCTGATTAAGAGGTGCAAGGTTGAAAGGTATTTATTCAGAATAGCAAATGGGGGATGCAATTGTCTATGCTGTGGATTTGGTATTACACTTGCACAAGTGCTACTCAACTTTGATTTTGTATTCTTAGTCATGTACCTTAATTTTCAAAGTAAGGCTAGTGCACATTAATGATTTCGGATTCTGAAATCTTTGGTTGATTTTATGAAGGAAGAGCTAGATATGAAGGTATGAACTTTGTAAACTCTTGTTGGTCTTAAATTTTAATATAATTACATTACTAAGGGTCTAGCAATGAGTAAGTTGGGGGGTGTGATAAGTGTCACATTTTATATCATAAGTTACATCACATTCAACATCTTTGAGTATTAAATGAAAAAAATTGTGCAACATGAGCAGTTAAATTCATTCTCACAGCTAATTTGGGTCTGCATGCATTTTATCATCTTTCTAAACTAAAATGACCATGTGAGAAATATTCAAGGATTTGCACAAATATTTAGAAATTTTTTTTGAAGAATATTGATTATTTTGAATTTTTAGGAAATTGCACCCACAGTACCAGATGCTATTTAAATAGTGACTGCTCAAATAGGCATTCATTTATTTTGGAAAGGAGAAAAAAAGGAAAAAGGAAATAGCAGTTGCATCAACGGATGCCAATTCATTTTATGAATTTAGAAAAAGAAGAAAAGCTGAAAAATCAAAAGGGATGTGCGGCCGTTGAAGCTGATGCGAATTCTTTGGGAAAAGAAATAGCGACCGCTTGTGCGGGCGCTCATTCAATTATGCAGAAATCAAAAAAAATAGAAAAAAGAAACTGCACCTGTCCATAGGGTCGCTAATTCCTTGATTTTTGGAAAAGAAGAAAATGTTGAAAAATAGAAACAAGAATGAGCGACCATTAGGGTAGACGTTAATTTAATTTGCGCCTGCAAGGTTGGACGCCATTTCTTTTCAAGCAGAGACAAAAACGGCAAGGTCTCCTTGGGATAATCTAGTCGCCGATCGATATTATCCTTCCATGTTTGGATCGAGGAGGACTCTATCTAAGGCAAGAGTCCTAATTTGTGCAATCAAACGGCGCTCTAAAATCGGAATCAATCCTTCCGATCGTGAGGAAGTTCTACGTAATATAAATATCGCCTGAGAGCAACTGAGGGAGGAGTTAGCCTCTTCTTCTAGCCTAGTTTTCATGCTCTTCTGATCATATTTTTATTCTACAAAGTTCTCTATTTTTAAGTCTGGTACAATTTCTTCTTCTTTCTCTTCCGCCAATTCTCCTCCATTTCAACTTATTCTCTCTTCTCTAAGCATCGGTTCTGCAAGTTTTAAATTGTTCCTCTGCAATTTTTCACCGCCTTCTTCCTCCGACTTCACCCTTTTCTTCACATTTTCTCTGTTTTCTGTCTTCATCAATATTCTTCATCTCCTCAGGCTCTATCACTCTCTCTTCTTCCGCATCCTCTAAATCTCCCTAGTTTTTAAGTTATCTTACTTCTTCTCAATCTCTGTTTCTTCTTTTTACTGTGTTTTTATTTTCCCGTAGCTCTCTCTTTCCCTCTCTCTGTTCTCTTTTCAAAGCACACTCATGCACACACATATTTTTAGTTCAGTTTTCTCCTCTTCTATTCACCTCTCCCTCTTCTATATTTCATCTAAATCCCTTTTGACGGAGATTCTTCCTTCGAGCCTTTTGGCTGTGTCATCTCTACGGCGGAGTGGTCCACTCAAAGGCTTGGCTAGGAGACGACAGCGTTCTTCATCCATTATCTTGGGTCTTATTTCTTCCCTTGTTCTTTTATTTCCAAGTTGTAAATTTTATTTCCATAGATTGTAATTGCCAGTTTCATTAGTAATAAAAATTCATCTTTTGCAATTGTGTCTTCCTAGTTTCTCCTTCTATCCCCTTTCCAATTTCTTTTCTTTAACCCTCTGATATTCTTTAGATAGTTTATTTCCATGTAATTTTTCTTTTCATTAGTTTAAATCTCACTCAAAATTCAGTTTTCTCAAATATAAGAATTCTCTCTCATGCTTAATTGAAAATATTTCTTCTCCGTGGGATTGACCCGTTCTTAGCACTTTACTCTAATTTCAATCTTTTCCTAGCATACAACTGATGTAATTTTTTCATTCTATTATCTCAATAAAATTTACCTCTTAGGTGTGGATGGTGGAGTGGCCACTGAGGTGCAGTCCCCCATTCAACCCTAGGCAGGGGTTTACAAAAAAAAAGTTATTTTTAAATCGTAGCACAGCTTTTCAATGATGGGTTTAGTGGCTATCACAATCTCCGTTCTTCACCGAAATCTTGGAAGCAGAGATCTCACCATGAGTGTCACTGTCAACCTTCAAATCCTGCGACGGCCTAGGCGACCCGGTCGACCATTATGACAGTTTCGACGCCCTCATGGCCCTACACGGGGCATCTGACGCCGTCAAGTGTCGAGCGTTCTTAACCACTTTGGTTCAAGGCACTCAGGCTTGGTTCCGAGCACTCGCCCCCCGAAGTGTCACTGGCTTCCCGCGGTTTGGGAAATTATTTAAAGAAAGCTTCGTCGGTAGCAGCCCCCTGTGGACACATAATAATTCTCCAAACCACTCTGAGCTGAACGAGAGCAACGGAGAAGAAAAAGAAGAAGTGTGCAGGCACGCACGCCCAACGCGTGCAGAAACAAAAGACAACACACCTGGTGGTCCGTCACCTGATAAGGAAGTTTTACGGGGTGAAGAAATGTGCATGGTCCCCCGAAACGGGGTGCTGAAGGCAATATCAGTAGAAAACCCAAGTGTCCGATTAAGGGCACACGATATGCCGGAAAGGTTCGTTGGAGGCCGAAGATCTACCCAATGAGGGCGAAAATACTTTGAGTGATTGCTCACTCGATGAAGATACTCCCCATAGGTAGGGAGCAGGCTTAAGGACACAATTCACAGTGCCGAAGGCCGAATCAGCAAAAAACTTGAGTGACTCGATCGGGGCACACGGTATGCCAGAAAAGTCCATAGGAGGTCGAAGAGCTGCCCAATGAGGGTGAAAACAATTTGAGTAGTTGCCCACTCGATGAAGACACTCCCCATAGGTAGGGAGCAGGTGTAAGGGCATGATTCACAGTTGCGAAGGCCGAATCAGGATGAAACCCGAGTAATCTGACGCGGGTTCGACACGTGCCAAAAACTATTCAAAATTGCAAACCGAGGCTCGGGAGCTTCGAAATAAACACTCCAAAAGTGGGTCAGTAAGACCAAGGCAGTATTGGGCATCAAGCACTCGTTCGATCTGGTCTGGGGTCAATGGAGCCGTAGAGAATATTCAATTTACCAAAACACCTTCTTTGGCCAAGTGATACGGCACCAAAAAGCAACCCCCCTTGGCCTCCTGATATGGCACACAAAAGCCCTTTTGGCCTCTTGATACGGCATATCCTTCTCATGTGCCAAGTGAATCGGCACCATGGCCCTTTATGGTGATGAATCGGCGCAGGGCCCCTTGGGCCACATGAACCGGCGCCAAGGCCCTTTGAGGTCTTGAATCGCCCCCCCCCCCCTCTGCTCTTTGAACTGGCGAGAGAGAGACATCCTGTCCCATGCACGGTACTCTGTTTCGCACCCGTCTCAAGCAAGAAGATGGAGGACAGGGGAGCTCTCCCTTAACCGGCAGTTAGTAAAAAAAAAAACTTGCCTAAAGAGGATTGCCTCCTGCATCGACAAACAGTGAAGCCCGATCTTAACCAACGTACTAGAGTGAAGATGCGAGCCTCGTCACCTCGAGCACGAAGCATTGAATGCTTGTGCATTTGTCTCGCGCTCAAGATGACAACGCGATGGTGGCAAGCCCTTGACGTCGACCTCAGCCACTCTCGTGAAGACATGTAGCGCGCTCCTGCCACCCTGTGTCAGTCCCTGAAGCGTCTTTGAGTGGGAAAAGAGGGAGAAGAGAAGAAGGAAAAGAAGAAGGGGTGGTATTCGAACTCCCCCCACCTCCACTCCTATAAAAGGAAGGCATGCTTCGTTAGAGAAGGGGTTTTTTTTTCTAGGGATAGTAAGGTTCTGAGGGTCAGTTTGGTGGCTCTTCGGCTGGCTCCCAGGTAGGCTCCCGAGTCTTTGGTGGGTGAAGAAGGGCTGGTTCTGTGAGAGGGGTTGGCTGGCTGCAAAAAAAAAAAGAGAAGAGAGAAGAAGAGATAGCAAGGGAGAGCCTGAAGAGAAGAAGAGAGCCCATTTGTGTGCACCTGCGTTGCAGAGTGAAGGAAAAGAGACAAGAGAGGAGAGGTGAGGATTGGAGAGACCAGCCCATGCTCCGTTCTCATCCCCCTACTATATATTTTTTTCTGCTATACTTCTTGCTACGGGGTATATCCCCCTTGTAATTTTCTTTGCTTCTCATGCAATGAAAAAAAAAAGAAAGGAGCTTTGAGTCATGGCATGTTATGATCTCCATCCTCTCTCTTTCCTCTAGCTCGGGCATTTTCGCCGATTCTATAGACATGTTTCATTCGGTCTCACGCATGAGCGATATGCCCCCATGGGACCGACAGTAGCCCTCTCACCCATACCTATGGGTTGTGGGGACTCTGTCCTCTACGTATAGTTCACAGTTCTCCATCCGTCAGGGTGCTACCATTTCCGTTTCCACGGCGATCACTCAAGGTCCCTTGGACCTTACTTTTCTATAGTATGAACCCCGAGGGAGCCCCGCTTAAGGTGTGAACATCAACGGCTGTACCCACCCAGCAAGACATTCGGTCCGTGTCCCGAATTTCAGAAACGACGGCCCGTGAGCCACTGGGATCCCTTGAAGACTAGCCCTTGGGTTTCTATGCTTGCTTTGGGTCACAGGGCGGCTATCTTTAGCTCGCCTTGAAGTTTTTGAGGTCGCCTCAGATCTTTCCGTGGGTGAGTCTCTCTTTTACACCCCATAAACCCCAAGTCCGGGAAAGGTGCTACCGAAATTTTGTTAGGAATGTAGTTTTAAAAAAATAATAATAATAACCAATGTCTTAACAATGTTAACCACGAGAGCAAAAAAATTAAATGAACTAAAAGACCCTCACGACCCAAGGACAAAAATTACAATCCAAACTCAAAAAAAACCTAAAAACAAAACAAAAATATATGTCCAAATGAACAGAACGACAAGCCTAAGGCCCTGCACGAGGTTGGGTCGACCCACCAAATCTCAAGTTCTATCTGGCTCGATCTGAGCCCCCTGCGTTGACTCCCTCGCGCTCCCGTGTCAACTCCGCCAGCCAACAGTGAATCGGCGCACACGCTCTCTCCTTGCGCATTATCACCTTCTTTTAGCACCGTATCACCTCCTTTTCCCATCAACACCTCCCTTTCCACTGCGCCGTCTCACCCACCCTCTCCCTATATCTCTGTCTTCCACTGCGCCGTATCACTCTCCCTTCTCACCTCGTAACAACTCTGTCGATTCATCCCATCACTCTCGCCCGTCGTTTCACACCCCCACCTAGCACGCTGAATCACTCTCCCCCGCCCCCCTGCCATATATATATATATATAAACAAATTCTCTCACAGTAACACACACATGCATTAACACATGCACTCACATGCACTCACGTAATTAAACTCACAGACCCACCTACGTAACACACCTCCACACTCCCCATCCCCCTTATTATTAACAAAAAATCAAACACACACACACTCTCACGAAACCCATTGTGCCGATTCACACACGCTCATTTAAAAACCCATGCGCAACCAATGTGAATCGACACAATCCACTGTTCACTCTTCCCATTTAACCCCATTTATTTTATTATTTCTATTTATGTATCCTATTCACCAAACAAAAAAAACCAAAGCAATCAAAAAGATAATAATGTAACAAAATAAACAAATAGATAAATAAATATATAAACCATAAAAAGGGCAACACAAAAATTAATAAAATATATATCTAAGAAAGCCGAAAAAAAAGGAAGAATAACAAAACAAAAAAATGAAACAAAAAAAGGTGAATGAAATGATGAAATAAATTAAAAATTATGATACATCCATGCATCTCAAAAAATAATAATAATATCAAATAATAATAATAATACAAACATTAAATAAATAGATCAAATGACCTAAACCAAAAAAAAAACATGATAATGTCCGTTCCGGACCCCCATGCTTCTCCGGACCCGGTGAATGGAATATGACTGTCGCCCCGCTATGTTGAATTTGGATCTCGGGAACTATCCCGATATAGCCATGATCAGACGTTACCCCGGGCCAATAGCTCAATAAACCGGAACCGTTCCGATGGTGATTTAGTCCCGCATTCCTATTAAATTTGCCGTATACTCGGTAGACATTTGCACAGGTTTGTCACCATTTTCGTCACGCTTTTAACATGGACCTTCGTCCGAACATGAAATAGCTGGCAAGCGACTAATATGATTTAAAGTTTACACCCCATCCGGGGGTATTTTAACGCAATTCGAGATCTTCGTTATCTCATTTTTATTAATGTTAATTCTAGGCCATAGGGCCCATTTTCCTGGCGATCAATCAAGGATTTTCCCCTCTCCGAGGGGATGTAATTAACGTCACGGCTTTTACAGCACGGCGGATTTTAGTCCCGACACGAAATTCACTATCATTTGATCAGTCAGATGGTGTGCTCCAGTGGCTTTTTTGAAGCCTGAATAAATAGTCACTTACGTGACTGGCACGCCCCCACACAAATAAACCAAATAAATGAACGAAAAGCCAATAAATAAATAAAATAAAAGAAGTGTTCCGAAAGTGCGTCCACAAGTCTGGCACGCCCGGTGAGACAGAGCTTCCCTTCATCTCCTCGCCAGGAGCAGGGGCCCTATGGCCTTTTTGATAAATGATGTTCGCCTATTTTGATGGTTTGCAGGTGTTGTTTCGGCAGTCGTCAGGACTGAGGTCTACATCGGGCTCGTTCTCACCTTGGGCTTCTCATCTTTGGGACCCGACCATCCCGGCAAAATTCGGAGACTCTTCTCCCACTGACTGGCCTCCCTAGCCTTTTGGGGCGACCTTAAAAATATGCCGAATACTATGGCGGCGAAGCCCGCATTGGAGAACAGCTCATCTAGAGCGCCCGGCTTACATGCCTCTACGGAGAGAGGGGGTTGTTCCCACCCTCCCTCCTCTTCACAAGCGCAAGAAAAGAAAAGCTCGACTGAGCAAAATCATTTCCTTAGCCTCGAGAGATGCTATCTCATGGCACCCAAAGGTTCTGATAGCCAAGAAAGTTGCTAAAAAGAAGAGAAAGAAATGAAGAAAAGAATAAAAAGTGGAAAAAGAAGAAGAAAAAAAAGAAAGAATTAACGAAGGAGGGTTGGATGGTTGCATCTATCGACTGTACATTGACTCCCTACACATCCTGATCTTTGCTACATAAAGAATACCATTGTGGGATCGATGCGGTGGAGCGAACCACTCATCCCTTCCTTGAGTGGGTGAGTGCTGTCCTTCGCACCCACCCTGGTCTGTTTTAGAAAAAAGAAAAGAAAAAAAGAACAAAAACAAGTTCATGGCGCTTATTCCTGCGCACACTTATGGAGCCTATATTCTAGTGCCCGAAATAAAGAAATAAAATTGGCAAAAATTGTCGATAAAACAAGAAGAAGGCTGGCATCTTGCCCGACTCTGGGGGGGTCCAAGTTCGTGGTGCAATGCCCTGGCCCGCTCCACCCCCTATCTGGCATAAAACGTCCCCTTGAGTGGCTATAAGAAGACCAACGGCCAACAAAAGGAAGCATACCCCGTTGCGGGTATGTATACAACAAAAAAAAGAAGAAAATGGGGGCATTTCCTCCCATAAAATGTGAACAACACTCATGGGGGCAAAGTCATGCCCAAACTCCTGAGTCTGAAATCAGGGTACATAGAATAAATACAAGAGAGGCATAAGAATAAATTGCCTTACGAATTGACGCCGCCAGCTAGTGTAAAAGTGATGTCGAGCGAGCCGCAGCCAAATGAGCAAATACGACCAATGCCAAGGCCGGCAGCACCATGATGAGGCTTTGAAGGAAATCTCTAGGAGAGGCTCTCTCCGAATGAAAAGATCCAAGAAGTCGCAACTACAGCTCGGCGAATTCCTGCCCACTGCGCGGTATGCTTTATCGCAATGCGGCCAGGCACGCTCACGACTCCCGAGGAGAACATGCATCCACCCCTTTGCAACCCTTAACGGGTCACCCCCACGTGGAAAGAGCTAGCAGAACAATCAACCTTCATGGAAATCTCAATTCATTCGAGGGGGCATCTGAAGAAAAAGGTAATACACCCCGCCTAGGGGCACTTGAAAAGAAATATACCCCGATCCGGGGGCATATGAAACAAGACTTACACCCCGCCTTGGGGGCACATGAAGCCAAGAAATAAAACCTAGCTTGGGGGCATTTGAAGAGAAATACACCCCGTCTCGGGGGCATATGAAGCAAGAATTGAACCCTATCCCGGGGACATAAGGGGCAGAATACACCCGACCTGGGGGCATATGAAGCAAGAATTGAACCCCGCCTCCCGGGGGCGCAAGGGGCAGAATATACCCCGACCTGGGGGCATGGAAGCAAAAAAAAAACTACACCATGTCCTGGGGGTGCATGAACCAAGCAATACATCCCGCCTGGGGGCATAGAAGCCATAAAGCAATACACCCCGCCTGGGGGCATAGAAGTCATAAAGAATACACCTTGCCTGGGGGCATAGAAGTCATAAAGAATACACCTCGCCTGGGGGCATAGAAGCCATAAAGAATACACCTCGCCTGGGGGCATAGAAGCCATAGAGAATACACCCCCGCTTGGGGACATGAGAAGCAAGAAAATACACCTCGGCCTGGGGGCATATGAAATAAAAAAACTACACCCCGGCCTGGGGGCATGTGAGGCCAAAAATATACCCCGACTTGGGGGCATGGAAGCAAAAAAAACTACATCCCGGCCTGGGGGCACATGAACCAAGCAATACACCCCCACCTGGGGACCTGAGAAGCAAGAAAATACACCCCGGCCTGGGGGCATATGAAATAAAAAAGTACACCCTGGCCTAGGGGCATGTGAATCCAAAATTATACCCTGACCTGGGGGCATGGAAGCAAAGGCTACACCCTGACCTAGGGGAACATGAAGAGAAATACACCCTAGTCTAGGGGCATCAAAGGCAAAATCTTGTGGGCACACTCAAGTCCCACCGAGAGTTATAAAACTCATTATGAATGCTAGTCGTCTGGCGAATGGGCCACGGAGGATGCCTGAAGCTAAGCCTAGAAGGCCCCTTGTATGTTTTGTAAAATAAAGGAGTGGCAGATGAAAGGGAACTATGGCAGCCGCCACCCTGAAAGAAATATGGACCGGTCATTTCGACCACGGATGCCCTCCAAAGAAATAAGCAAGGTAGTCAAGCCAGCAAAAAAAGAGAGAAAAGAAGCAACAAACTCTACTCTGTTGAGTGAAGGGTCCAGATTCAGAGGGGGGGTGAATAAATCCCAAAAGGAAATTTGCCCAATTTGAAACTTAGATCTTGATTAACACTGAACTTACAAAATCTTATGGAAATAAAACTTTGATCCAGTAATGCAGGTGTTCTAGCAAGATCCACACTTAAGCACTCAATGGGTCAGCCTAATGCGAGCACAAAAATGTTTTAGAAGAATGGAATGCAGTAAATCAGCTTGATCTTAAACAGACGTTCTAACGAGACACAAGATAAAACACTTAACCTGCATGCCTAGCAAACCTTGCGATTCTAGGCGATCGAACTGATCTTAAGCATTCATTCACCGTGACTGAAAGGCAATTAGGTCGCGATCCTAAACATGCACTTAATAATCTCAGAGAAGAAATCAGATCACAATGCACAAAGGGTTTTAGGTGGTTCGGTCATAAGACCTACATCCACCCCACACTCCAACCAGAGTGTGGCTTACTGCTGCCTCACAGCTTGAAACCGCTGGGCACCACAGCTTGCCTACAAACGCTACCTAACAGCTTGAGCCAGAGGAACACACTCCTCTCTTCTTCCAACCCAGAAGGAACCACTAGTGACACCCAATCACCGACAACTAGAGACCCAAGTCTCTCTTCCCCTGAAGCCACAGGAGGAAACCCGACCTCAAAATAGAGAATCGGAAAACATAGTTAAGAAGAAGAGCAGCAAGGGAAAATAAACAAAAAAATAAATGAAAAGAAGTATAGCTCTCGTAGGAGCAGATTAATCTGGATCTGATCCAAAGAACCGACAGTTAGCTGGACACTGCCTGCTTTAAGCTCTATCACTCTCACTTCTCTTTCTCTTCTCAAAATCTTATCTCAGCATAGATTTTCGACTTAGGTTTTCTCTCTTGCTTCACAACACTCTTCTCACACTCTTTTTCTTTTTCTTCTTCCACACTTTCTTCTTCTCTTCTCCTGGTCTTGTATATGTCTTCCCTTCCCCATTTCCTCAATATATATATATATATATATATATATATATATACACTCCAGAGGCCAGGGCGAGTGGATACCATGTTTCCCGCCTTAAAGGCTGGAGCACGTGATGGAACATTCTGGAGCTCTATCTTCCTCAGATCACGTGCCTCTACTGCGAATGAAATTGTTCCCTGCAAAAGATAGAGTATCGTTTAGGATCACTTAGAGAATATTAAAGTTCATCACGTGGAAGAGCAGACCTTGTACAGACAGCTTAATTAAACCGGATGTGCACTGATCGTGAAATGCGTAACCAGACATATGCACAGATCTAGAATAGAGAAGAGCTCAGTGCAAAGTTTGCACTGACTATAATATGTCTAAGACAAAAGCCTGCACTGACCGAATAGGCTTTAGCCAAGCACCGAGATCTACGGTGATTTGCACCAAGTTCGTATGCTGACAAACATATACGAACATGCACACTATATTGCACCGACTTTCTATATGCACGGGCCTTCAGATGCAGCAAGAGTGTATTGCACCGAGTTTCTATATGCACGGACCTTCAGATGCAGCACGTGTGTATTCCACCGAGTTTCTATATGCATGGACCTTCAGATGCAGCAAGGATATGCACTGACTCCATGTTATTCAGAAAGAGAAAGAATGCACCAAGTTGGGATATGCAGTCCAAGCAGGAGCTGCACCGAGATGGCAAAGAGAGATACAAGACAAAGCTTGCACCGAGATGCATTTGCACTGAGATGACAAAGATAGATACAAGTCAAAGTCTGCACCGAGATGGACTTCCAGTCCACGTAAGAACTTGCACTAAGATGGCAAAGTGAAATGCACTAGTACAAAATGAGGAGACTAATACAGTGCGTGCTGGTCAAGAATTGCACTGACCCACAAATTGCACCGACCCCTGGAGGTGAGATGCAAGGGCAAGGAATGCACCGACCTTGATGCGCATGATGCATTTGGAAGCACCGAGAAAGAAGCTAATCGACAGTGTGTGGGCATGAACAGAGACTTGCACTGAGGCAAGCACTTAAGCGTGAAGTGTAGAACTAAGCGAGAGTTGCACCGAGCAAGATTATGAGCGAGACACTGCATGCACCGACTATGACTTTGTCTTATGAAATAGCATAGACCACATGGACCATACACATCAGATAAAATTGCAAAATTAAAGCACCAACAGCTAAGCATGATTCATCAGAAAGTCACAATCAAGACTAGGGTTTCCAGGCATGAGCAATCCACCATGCAAATAGTTCACATGAATTAATCAGATATTCTAATCAGATGCACTAACCATAATTCTATCACACATGACTCAGAAATTGTCATTATCAAAACCAGCATTCCAACAATCTCCCCCTTTTTGATGATGACAACCTAGTGAGTCATGTATGATAATTCACATAATGCATTAAGCAAAATCAATTTCTGTCATACATATAGCAACCACTATTTCAGCACAAAAAGCAATAAGAATCAGGTGTAAACAGTTACCCACCAGAACTCTAAGATTCATCTGTAAACAGTTACCCACCAGAACTCTAAGATTCATCCAAAAACTTAAAGTCATCCATAAGGAAGGTTTAAAGTTATCCACAAAAAGAAGTTTAAAGACATCCACCATTCACACAACAAAATTTTTTTTAAAGTCATTAAAAAACATCATCAAAAACCATCATCAGCAGATCACAACTACATGACATTTTCTCTCCCCCTCTGTCATTATCAACAACCGTGGGAGCTTCTGGGGTCTCTCGGATCTCTGGGAGACACATAACTTGAGCTTCCTCATTGAGGGGGTCTGTCCAGGATGGAATTCTGAAGAGACTACAGGGAGTTGGACAGCTACTGAAAGCAGTAGAAAATAGTGCCGCTAATACTAGCCGAGAGAGAGGACATATCTGCTTTCTCTGTGAAGACATTTTCAAGTCTGGCTACAACAGTATCAACTGCAGATTGAGCTTTTTCCAATGCTGTACGGATCTCCTGTTGACCAGCGAGGAAGGGATGATCCAGAGTCCTCATCTTTTCAAGCTCAATGTTTATATCGTAGGTTTTGTCAAGAATAGTGACAAGGGTCTTGTAAGAAGTGGTCTGAGTGCTTTGAACACTGTTAACCGCCTCTCCTATTCTATTAATCAGACCTAAGAGCTTTTCTAAGAACTCTTGCATCGTATCATCTGCCCTCCATTTGTCAGCCACAAATTGTGTCTACTGCGTATTCACTCTATGCTCTAGAAGATGTAGTCTTGTGCTCATTTTGTTCAGATAAAGGTTTGTGTACAGAAGCTGGGAAGACAGCATCTTACTCTGATTTTTAACCAAAGTTGTCAGATTGTTGAGCAGATCAGAAATATTCGGCTCACTATTGGCCTCAGTTGAACTTGCAGACAGAGTGCTTGATTCAGGATACTCAACATTGTAAACCAGATGTTCTTCCTCAAAAATTTATGTATCCTCGGCAAATGGTTCAGCTGGTTCCTTAGACACTACAGAGCAATAAAGATCAATCAATATCAATGCCTTCCCAGAAACTTTTTCATCTCAGAGACCCCCACAAAAAATTTTACCAGTTCAGAATGCCTTGCGGTCAGCTCAATATCATGAGTATCCACTAAAGGTAGAAGAGCAAACTTCGGTTTCCAGAAAACATATCAGCTTTACGAGGAGATTTTGTGTACCATTATTTCCAGAAGATTCACCCACTATCTCTTTTCCTTTTCTTTTCTTTCCTTCGGGGACTTCTTCGCTTTTCTCAACCTTTGCTTCCTCAAGAGGAATGAGCTCATCGGCCTTCCATTTTCCTTGGGCATCTCCAGTAGGCCTCTCCTTGCTTTTGCTCTCATAATCATTTTCTCATTCGGACATGCTGATGTCTTGAGTTGGCGGCATCTGCTCCTCTGACACCTCTTCCTTCCCCTTGTTCTGAGTTGACGGAGAAGACATCACAGAAGTTTGTGATTGAGACGAGGACGTCCTCTTTCAAGAACGACAAGGGTGGATGTTGAACTAGGTGATAGGCACATGAAAAGACGAGAAGCAGAAATGGCGGAGAAGAAGAACTCAAGCGGGAAACTGGAGAGACACTTACGGCGGCAAGTCATGAGAGAGGGAATGACTTATCTTGTAAAAGGGTGGAAGTTCAATAGGCACTTTTAGGGTTAAACAATGTATAAAATACATTATCTACTTTTTTTGACGTACACTTTATCCCCAAATAGCCCCTCTCGTGTATAAAATATTTTTCTTCACCTCCTTTATGATCTTTGGCGTATTAAACTTATATCTTATATGTTTATCGCTCAAAGGTTCATCTTTTAACGCATACCCAATGGAGATAAACACTTTTAGTCATAGATCAATGTCCAGTTAATAAAAATCACCAAAGTAACTCATTAGTTTCATAAGATAAAGTTGGTTTTCAGACATGTCTTTTATTGCGTTTTAAGTTCAGTTTCAGCCCCTGAGGTAGAACCAGAGTCAACCACATCTACTCTTTCTTTTGCCCCTTTTTTTAATTTTTTTTAAAATTTTATTGGAGCATTCCAGTAAGAATGGCCTTTTTACACAAGGAGACATGTTTATCAGACACCAGGAACCCTGGTTACTCAGCACAGTCTACCTTCTTGCCTCTTTTTATGAACAGAGATAGCTTATTTCTTCATGACATAATTTCTAGATTTCTTTGATCTAGACGACTAGTTTCTAAGAAATTTGCCATTGCTCTGCCATTAACGTTTATTTTACTTGATGGCGTATTCCTTGGTCTACTTCATATTAGCTTGGAAGCATGATTTAAAAGCACTTTATAAGACATTTTCTTCTACCAGATTATCCCAAAACTCATGAATTTCAGATTGATGAATTTTATTAGGTTGGACTTTTCCAGTCATTAAGAGTGTTTTCAGCTCCAGTGAAAATGCTTTCAAGAATTCTCTTGAACAATTAACCATAAGATATAATCTTTATAGGCCGAAGATCACTCAATAGGGAAGACCAACATTTTCATACACTATTGGGAGTGGTTTTTGGTCATAATAATACACGATGGACAAGGATAATAATGTTCCATATATTGCTCCCCCTAAGTGTCAGCCCATGGGAAAGGAATTTAGATGAGAAGAGATGGATCATATGTTGATAATAAAGATGAAGGATGAAGAAGTGAGCTTTTCAACGACATTAGAGCAGAGGTCCAAATTGGTGTAGAGTTGCAGACTGCTTTAATCCAAAGATATCCTCAGTCAATTCTTGACCCAAACACTTCTGATCAGACCTGACAGTTTCAGCTCAACATCTCATCTTAAACACCACTAGCTTTCAAACTCATAATGTGCACCAACTACTTCATTTCCGCTCAGAACAGTTCAGCTCCCCCTCACTGAGTGCTAAGGTCCATAATTAGGCAGCACTTTGTTTTTCTTGCAGATAGAGAGAGGTATATGCATGTTTTATTTCTAGACTCTTATGCAAACGTTCAAGTGACTCCTTTTAGATTTTCAGAATAATGTTCTGTGCGAAGAGCTAACATGCAGAGAGTGTGACAATTCATGTAGTAACAATTCAGAAACACTCTTATTATTTGCACGCATTTATCTAAAACATATAACTTTAGTACGATTGGAAGACTGACCTGAATAGAAATCCAGGTATGGGGTTTTCTCCTTCAAATGCCGTGGCTCAGTTACCCCTTTATTTCATTCCACGGCATACCTGCAAGTTAGCACTCTATTTGGCATGGGCAGGTACCCAAATAGTCTTGGGTCCTGCATGGTTAATAGTACCTTTGATGGGTGCTTTCCACAACTTTTGGGCCTCTGTGTCATCATGTATCATTAAAGAGTAATCATTCATCATTTGTCCAATTCGCCCACAATAATAACGGAGAGCATCATGCTTTGATTTCTTATTATGCATACAATTATTTGCATGGAGTTTTTGTGCAGGTGCATACTGGTTTCTATTTTTATCATGGAAGTTGTTCCTGTTGATCTTACCAAACTTGTTTTCCTTAACAGGATGTCTAGCATGTTTGAAATTTGCCTGCCTATTTTGAAGGTGCCAACAGTCCTTGACTGTATGGCCATGCTTTCTACAGTGAGAGCATTTGAGAGAATTTCTTCTGAACGAGCCTGACCAGCATTCTGTGACCTTGTGACCAATCTTGTTACAGTTAAAGCAAGTGATGTGTTGGTTCATTGAAACAAATTTGCTCTTATTAAAACCATGTTGGCTTGCAGAAAATTTAGTGATGTGGCACAGCCCAAAGACCACTAAAGAGGATGATATGACCCTAGGACTTAGACCCGCAAGCATACAAGCACTCAATGATTCTCACAATCGACGATTTTTGCTCACACGGTTCACACGCTCATCCGGTGGGTCCGGGGGATAATGATGAGGGTCCGGGATGGGACCCAATTGTTCTAATGGACTTACAATGCTACGGCTGACTCCAAAGAGTCTAGGATACCCAACTTCGTGGGTGGCTGGCCCGCAAGGCGGGGTTTGGGTGACACTCTCTCACGGTCCGCGGTGGACACTAACAAACTAGCATGCAAATTCGAACTCTCTTCTCACCGCCGACGAGCAATCAAAGCAATACTAAGCTAGCAGGAATAAGGCTACAAAGGGTAGTACCAGAAGCTCACCTGATCGGTGTGAAGACACCGATCCCGTTCGGAGACGAGGGCGCGCCGGGAGGCGAGGGTATGCACCCGATCGCCGCGGCGGTGTAGCTTGACCTGAAAATGTAAAGGGTACAGCACTACTCCTCTCGCAGGAGGGGTGATCTTGGGGTGGGGGTTACACTTAGTACATTCAAAACTACCTCCACGCAGGGAGGGGCCTTCAGCCGGCCAAGCGGGGTGGGGAGAAATGCAAAGGAGATCGAGATTCCGAGCTTCGCTGGTTCTGCCCACCTGCAGGTTTTCTGGACAGTGGATCGGTGTTGTGGCAGCTAAAAATTCCACGAAGCTTGGATTGCGACGAAACCAACGCCAAACGTTTGCCAACTGATAGGGGATGAAGCTTGAATTTTTGGGGAAGCTATGATTCTCAGGGCTGACCGCACCGGTGGCTGGAAGGTGGATGCAGCTCTGGTTGCTGGTCGAGCTCTGTCTGCAACAGCAGGTTGCAGAAGGTACCACGATCGCTCCGGAGCTCCGAACCTGGAACCGCTGGACTCTTTGGAATCTTGGAGGAGTCTTCTTTGCAACAAAACAAACGGGGACGTCTTATGATGTCGGAGATGAACTGGGTGTCCAGAGAAGTGGACGGAGGTCGGTGCAGACAGTGAGGAGGCAGACCGGCGTGGTTGTGGTAGAAAAATAGTAACTCTGGTTGTCGGATGCCGAACGGGGTTCCGCCTTCTGTTCCTGGACGCTGACAGAGGGAGGAAGAACTTTGTAGAAGACCTTGAAAACTGGTTCCTTCAAGGTTAGCTGTGGGCGAGTCGTCTCTGCAGCTCTGGCTCCAGATCTGAGAGGTTCGGCGCAGTCGGAGAAGAATGGTGATTGCGGACAGCACCGAACTCGGATGCCGACGAAACCACCTCGCCTTGAAAGCTGGCTTGCAGATGATTCTGGAAATGTAGGCCTTGCTCCCTGAGTCGTTGATGGGTGACCGTGGCCTCCTCTGCAAGTTGCTGTAATTCTGTTTCCTGAAGCAGGGTAAGAATGTGAAGAAGAAGATGAGGTGGGGAAGGGGGTGGCCAAGAGAGAAGAAGGGGCAAGATGATTCTAATGGCTATGGGAGGGAAGGTTCAAATTCGAAATTGGCCTTGGAAGTGGTGGGATTTGTATGGGGAAGTGGGGGAATTGTGTTGGGAGGTGGAAGAGTTGCTTTGGGACAAGGAGGGGAAGTAAATGAAGGGCTATGGGGAAGGGGAGAGCCTTAATGGAGGTGGGTGAGGTAGTGGAGGTGGTTGGGGGTTGGAGTAAGTGAGGGGGGAAGAGGAGAGAGAGGGAGGGTCGAACTCCCCTTGGGGAGAGAGAGAATGAGAGAGAGAGATTGAGAGATATAGTGAGTAAGAGAGAGAGTTGAGAGATAATAAGAGGTGGTTTTTTTCAATATTCATCAAGAGTGACTACAAGTGGAGAGATGGGGCCTATTTATAGGCAACCACTCTTTTCATGACCAAAATGTCCTTGACAATGGACAAAAGACCGAGCATATCCTAGACTCAATCCTATGGGCCCATAACTAAGGACATAAGGCCCAGTTTAAGCAAAATAAGGGAAATGGGCTAGAACCACATGACTCAATAAAGGAAAATACATAAGATAGGACTCAATAAAAGGAAAATACATAAATGACACTGGGAAAATGAAGATAACAAGTGGAGACCATGATCAGACCATATCAAGAGTGTGCAGACGACCAAACTAGAGGGAGTGTCGTGAGATGCCCTCATCAAATCCCCCGGGGTGGGGAGAACTCGACCCTGTCGAGTATGGGTCTGCCTGGCTGTCGTACTGCTCCAACATGCCGGGGTCCAGGCGCATCAAATCCTCTCGACTCACCCATGCATCCTCGATCGGGGGACGGTTCTTCCACCTAACCAGATAGCGCTGATACACCCTGTGCCTTGTAATGATACTCTGCTCATCCAGTATTGCCTCTACCTGCTCTTGTCGGTCTCTCAGGCTAGAAAGTGGAGTCCCTCCGGGGGTGTCTCTCATAAGGGGGGGTAAAGGCTCAAGCTCCTGACTGGGTTCCACCGCGGGGCCTTTGTAGGGTACCAGGTCCGCCACGTTGAAGGTAGGGTGTACCCCATAGCTCTCTGGTAAGTCAAGCTCATAGGCATTGCTGCCAAGTCGTCGTAGAACTCGAAAGGGTCCCGACCCTCGTGCCCTCAACTTGGAGGCAGGCCCGGGAAGGAGCCGCTCCGTCCTCACCATCACCGGATCTCCCACTTGGAATTCATAGTGGCGCCGGTGAGCATCGGCCCGTCTTTTGTAAGCCTCATTGTTTTTCCCTATATGCTTGCGGATATCATCATGCAATTCTTTGATATGCTGTGCAAAGGACTCAGCTGAGACTGACACTCTAGCATGTGAGGGGAGGGGAATGAGATCTGAGGGTTTTCTAGGCCTATACCCATGTACTACCTCAAATGGACTCTTGCCTATGGACCTATTGACAGAATCATTGTAGGCAAACTCGGCTTGAGATAAGAGGAGATCCCAATTCCCAGGGTGGTCCCCTACAAGGCATCGGAGTAAGTTCCCAAGGCTTCGGTTGACAACCTCAGTTTGGCCATCGGTTTGAGGATGATAGGCAGTGGAGAATTTGAGGAGGGTCCCCATCAAGTGCCATAGAGTCTTCCAAAAATAACTAGTGAATTTCACATCTCTATCGGACACAATAGTCTTAGGTAACCCATGGAGTCGGACTACCTCATCGAAGAATAACCGGGCGACCTTAGAGGCATCAGAGGTCTTGGAACAGGGGATAAAGTGGGCCATTTTTGAGAACCTGTCAACCACTACAAAGATGGAATCATGTTTGCGCAAGGTCTTTGGTAGGCCAAGAATGAAATCCATACTCAAATCTTCCCATGGTCTATCGGGTATGGGTAGAGGTGTGTAAAGCCCGGTGTTTTGTCTTACTTGCTTGGCGGATGCACATATGCGGCATTGTCCCACAATGTGGGCCGCATCCTTCTTGAGACTGGGCCAGTGGAATTGCCTCTCAATCAACTCTATGGTTTTGTGGACCCCAAAGTGACCAGCTAGGCCGCCACTATGTAACTCCCAAACTAGGAAGTCCCTAAGTGAAGTCCTAGGTATGCAAAGTCTATCCCCTTTGAACAGATATCCATCTTGAAGTATGAACCCCTTATACTCCTTGAGTGGTTGGGTAGAAAGGGTGTTGTAGTGGGTCCCAAAGTCGGGGCAATGTGGGTATTCTCCTTTGATCCTCTCAAATCCGGTTACTTCCACTTGGACAGTGGAGAGTAAGGCTACCCGCCTACTCAGTGCATCGGCGGCGCGATTCTCACTACCCATCTTATACTTGAGGACAAAGGTGTAGGCTTGAATGTATTCTACCCATCGAGCATGGCGGGCATTGAGCTTTTGTTGAGTGTTGAGGTATTTCAAAGCCTCATGGTCCGAGAAGATCACAAATTCTTTGGGTAGGAGATAGTGCCTCCAATGCCGGAGGGATTGAACCACGGCATAAAGCTCTTTGTCATATGTGGAGTATCTCGTCCTAGCCTCACAAAGTTTTTCACTAAAGTAGGCTACCGGGTGACCCTCTTGGCTAAGGATACCTCCAATCCCTACCCCGGAAGCATCACATGTGACCTCAAAGACCTTTGAAAAGTCGGGTAGGCAAAGGACCGGGGCTTGGGTCATTTTCTCTTTAAGCTCTAGGAAGGCTTTGGAGGCTGCCCTAGTCCAAACAAATGTGCCTTTCTTGAGGCAATCCGTGATAGGAGTGGTGATAGTGCTAAACCCCCGGATGAATCTCCTATAGAAGGTGGCTAGCCCATGGAAGCTTCGGGCGTCATGAATGGTTTTGGGCTCGGGCCACTCAAGAATAGCTTGGACCTTTTCGGGGTCCATGGATACTCCTTGGGATGAGACAATAAATCCTAGGAAGGCTAGTTGATTGGTCAAGAAATGACACTTCCCGGGATTGGCAAAGAGACTCTCTTTCCTAAGGATGGTGCACACTTGTTTGAGGTGATCGAGGTGGGCTTCCTTGGATTGGCTATATATGAGGATGTCATCAAAGTAGACAACTAGAAAGATGCCAATGAAGGGCCGGAGGACCTCGGTCATGAGACGCATGAAGGTACTTGGTGCATTAGAAAGGCCGAAAGGCATAACAAGCCATTCATAGAGACCGTCTTTAGTTTTAAAGGCGGTTTTCCACTCGTCCCCGGGCCTAATGCGGACTTGGTGGTAGCCACTTTTGAGATCAATTTTGGAGAAGATGGTGGCTCCCGCTAGCATGTCTAGCATGTCATCAAGCCGAGGGATGGGGAACCTATATTTGACCGTTATCTTGTTGACGGCTCGGCTATCTACACACATGCGCCAAGTCCCATCCTTTTTGGGTGTAAGAAGAGCCGGGACGGCACAAGGGCTTTTGCTAATTCGGAGGAAGCCCTTCTTGATGAGTTCTTCAATCTGCCTCCGAAGCTCGGCATGCTCGGTGGGGTTGAGTCGGTAGTGTGGGAGGTTGGGCAAGGTAGCCCCGGGCACGAGGTCGATGGCATGTTGCACATCTCTCATAGGTGGTAGTTTGTCCGGAAGCTCCTCGGGAAATACATCATGGAAGTCCTTAAGGAGTTGATGAATTTCTAGGGGGTGTGGGTCGGTTGGGGTGGATTCCCCTAGACAAATGACAATGGCACATACTTGATCCCCTTGGTTGACTTCTTCCTCAAACTCTTTCCTAGTGACAAGGTGTAGGCTCCTAGGAGGCTCTTTGATGTTACTAGGACTAGGACTTGATGGGGTGGGGTTTGTTGGTGTTGGGATGGGGGGAAGGGTAGTGGGTCCCTCAAGGGAGGGAGAGGCCTTCTTAGGTAGAGTGCGGGGTGGAGATGGGTTGAGTTGGATCTTCTTCCCCTCATGAATGAAGATGCAAGCGTTGGTTCTTCCTAAGAAGGTGGCATCTACATCGTAGATCCAAGGCCGTCCTAAAAGGATACTCCCAACTTCCATTGGAAGGATATCACACCACACTTGGCCTTGATAGGATTGGAATGTAATTGGGACAAGGCAACGGGCACTAACGGGTATGGAGGTGGTATCAATCCATGCTACCCTATATGGGTGGGGATGTGGGGAGGTGGTAAGGCCCAAAAGTTTGACGGTGTCGGGTGACACCACATTCACACTACTTCCATTATCCAAGATGACCTTCCTAACATGGCTCCCCATCCTTATGTAGGTATAGAATATGGTGTTTCTCCTCCAATCATGCTCTTGGTTTTGGGTGAGGGTGCATCTAACCACTCCTAGGTGGGAGTCGGTGGGTGGAGGAGGTTGTTCTTGGTTGCTTTCCATGTAGTGGTTCTCATACTCCTCCTCCCATTCAAGAGAGGGTTCATATACCTCAATCTCTCCTTCAAATTCAGCTTGGGGTTGGGGGTTGGTCTCCTCTATGAGTAAGTTTGATGCTCCCTTGGTGGGGCATTGATTGGCAAAGTGTCCATACCCATAACACCTAAAGCATTGCTGCCCACTTTGATGGTTTGGGGTCACCTTAGTGTGAGGGAGAGTGGGTGTCGAATTGGGCCTATTGGGAGTTGTGTTTAGGGGCCCACTTGCGGGGCGGAATGGTGGATTGGCATTAGGAGGGGTGACCCGTGTGGGAGGAGTTCCCATGGGTGTAGGAAGGAGACCTCTTTGGGGTGGTGGAGGGTTGGCCCGAGGTGCCATGGCTCTAGGGTCCATTCCCCGAGGGGGAACCATTCGCGTGTACCGAGAGAATTTCTCGGCATCCCGAGCTACTTGGTAGGCTTGCTCTAAAGTTGTTACTTGACGCATGAATAGTTCCTTTTTGATATGGAATTGAAGCCCATTCCTAAAGCGGGAGAGTGTGACGGAGGGGTCCTCTTGGACTCCACATTTGAGGAGGTAGTAGTCAAACTTTTCAATGTATTCCATAACGGTCTTTCCTTCTTGAGTCAAGGCTTGCCATTCATCTAAGAGGTTTTGATGGTAGGAGGGTGGGACATATTTGAGTTTGAGTTGGTCTTTCATGGCCCCCCATGTGGTGATTGGAACTTCCCTCCTAACTATCCTTAAGGCTTCAACATTCATCCAATGAGTCTTGGCAAGTTTGGTTAATTGCATCTTTGCAAGTCGGACTTTCCTATCCTCGGTCATTGGGTACCAATCAAAATATTGATCCATGGCTGCCTCCCAATCTAAGTAGATGCTCGGATGATGAGATCCATCAAAAGTGGGAGCATCGACTTTCACAAGTCTCATTAGTTGGTCATCCGGGTTGTCCCGGGGAGGCCTCTCATTCCTTCTAGGGGGTGGGTCCCTTTCCGGTTCGGGAGGGGGGTCAAGGTTGAGTCCTCCTATGGCTGGCTCCACATGTGGAGGGGGATCTCTCCTATCTCCTTCCCTTGGAGTAGGTCTATTTTCCTCAAGTTGTTCAAGCCGGGCCGTAATACCGTCAAGCCTTCCCATAATTTCGGTCATGTAGTCCACAAGAAACCTCATTTGGTCGGGAAGCTCATGCTCATTGTGAGGGGGATTTCCTTGGGGATTGGGATTCATGGTGTTATTGGAAGAAGATGGATTGCCTTGATAATGAGTTCCACTACGGGTGGTCATGCAAGGTTGGGTGGGCTATGCAAGGGTGTGCGAATGCACCTAAGAAAGACTTAGTGTGACCCAAGACTAGACTTGTAAGGACAAGCCTATGACCGCTCTGATACCACTTGATGTGGCACAGCCCAAAGACCACTAAAGAGGATGATATGACCCTAGGACTTAGACCCGCAAGCATACAAGCACTCAATGATTCTCACAATCGACGATTTTTGCTCACACGGTTCACACGCTCACCCGGTGGGTCCGGGGGATAATGATGAGGGTCCGGGATGGGACCCAATTGTTCTAATGGACTTACAATGCTACGGCTGACTCCAAAGAGTCTAGGATACCCAACTTCGTGGGTGGCTGGCCCGCAAGGCGGGGTTTGGGTGACACTCTCTCACGGTCCGCGGTGGACACTAACAAACTAGCATGCAAATTCGAACTCTCTTCTCACCGCCGACGAGCAATCAAAGCAATACTAAGCTAGCAGGAATAAGGCTACAAAGGGTAGTACCAGAAGCTCACCTGATCGGTGTGAAGACACCGATCCCGTTCGGAGACGAGGGCGCGCCGGGAGGCGAGGGTATGCACCCGATCGCCGCGGCGGTGTAGCTTGACCTGAAAATGTAAAGGGTACAGCACTACTCCTCTCGCAGGAGGGGTGATCTTGGGGTGGGGGTTACACTTAGTACATTCAAAACTACCTCCACGCAGGGAGGGGCCTTCAGCCGGCCAAGCGGGGTGGGGAGAAATGCAAAGGAGATCGAGATTCCGAGCTTCGCTGGTTCTGCCCACCTGCAGGTTTTCTGGACAGTGGATCGGTGTTGTGGCAGCTAAAAATTCCACGAAGCTTGGATTGCGACGAAACCAACGCCAAACGTTTGCCAACTGATAGGGGATGAAGCTTGAATTTTTGGGGAAGCTATGATTCTCAGGGCTGACCGCACCGGTGGCTGGAAGGTGGATGCAGCTCTGGTTGCTGGTCGAGCTCTGTCTGCAACAGCAGGTTGCAGAAGGTACCACGATCGCTCCGGAGCTCCGAACCTGGAACCGCTGGACTCTTTGGAATCTTGGAGGAGTCTTCTTTGCAACAAAACAAACGGGGACGTCTTATGATGTCGGAGATGAACTGGGTGTCCAGAGAAGTGGACGGAGGTCGGTGCAGACAGTGAGGAGGCAGACCGGCGTGGTTGTGGTAGAAAAATAGTAACTCTGGTTGTCGGATGCCGAACGGGGTTCCGCCTTCTGTTCCTGGACGCTGACAGAGGGAGGAAGAACTTTGTAGAAGACCTTGAAAACTGGTTCCTTCAAGGTTAGCCGTGGGCGAGTCGTCTCTGCAGCTCTGGCTCCGGATCTGAGAGGTTCGGCGCAGTCGGAGAAGAATGGTGATTGCGGACAGCACCGAACTCGGATGCCGACGAAACCACCTCGCCTTGAAAGCTGGCTTGCAGATGATTCTGGAAATGTAGGCCTTGCTCCCTGAGTCGTTGATGGGTGACCGTGGCCTCCTCTGCAAGTTGCTGTAATTCTGTTTCCTGAAGCAGGGTAAGAATGTGAAGAAGAAGATGAGGTGGGGAAGGGGGTGGCCAAGAGAGAAGAAGGGGCAAGATGATTCTAATGGCTATGGGAGGGAAGGTTCAAATTCGAAATTGGCCTTGGAAGTGGTGGGATTTGTGTGGGGAAGTGGGGGAATTGTGTTGGGAGGTGGAAGAGTTGCTTTGGGACAAGGAGGGGAAGTAAATGAAGGGCTATGGGGAAGGGGAGAGCCTTAATGGAGGTGGGTGAGGTAGTGGAGGTGGTTGGGGGTTGGAGTAAGTGAGGGGGGAAGAGGAGAGAGAGGGAGGGTCGAACTCCCCTTGGGGAGAGAGAGAATGAGAGAGAGAGATTGAGAGATATAGTGAGTAAGAGAGAGAGTTGAGAGATAATAAGAGGTGGTTTTTTTCAATATTCATCAAGAGTGACTACAAGTGGAGAGATGGGGCCTATTTATAGGCAACCACTCTTTTCATGACCAAAATGTCCTTGACAATGGACAAAAGACCGAGCATATCCTAGACTCAATCCTATGGGCCCATAACTAAGGACATAAGGCCCAGTTTAAGCAAAATAAGGGAAATGGGCTAGAACCACATGACTCAATAAAGGAAAATACATAAGATAGGACTCAATAAAAGGAAAATACATAAATGACACTGGGAAAATGAAGATAACAAGTGGAGACCATGATCAGACCATATCAAGAGTGTGCAGACGACCAAACTAGAGGGAGTGTCGTGAGATGCCCTCATCATTTAGCATGATATGAATGAGATCTTTTCTTACCATTTCCAAACTAGCAATGAGCAGCAGCATGTCCTACTTTACCACAATTAGAACATGTGACACTCTTTTTCTGAGTGATAGGGAACTTGACCTGAGGGTCCCTAGCATGCATTTTTCTAGCATTCAGATCATCTGATTCCATTAAGTTACATTCACGCATCAAGTGACCAATCTTGTGACAGTAATAACATTTCATGAGTTCCCTTTTATGTGCATGTCTAGGTGTATCAGTGTGTTTTATAGCATGCACATTTTCAATATGAGTGTGATTCAATCCTTTCTTCACATGACTGGCCTTTTCAATTTTTTCAGTTTGTTTCTGATTTTTCTGAACATTTTGTTGTTCATTTTCTGAGGTGGGGGCTACACTTGATGCTTTGATAAAGGATGTCATTAGCTTATTTTTAAAAGCCTTTTTGTTGACATTGTTGTAGCCTAACCCTTCCGTTTGAGCATTCACCTTAACTCCTAGCAACCTGTCCAGATTTTCTTGTCCATCAACAAATTTAGACAGAACTCTGTTCAAATCCTGAATTTTATTTTCAAGAGATGTAATGTGTATTTCATAACTAGCAATCTCTTCATCACTGCAATTAACAGTTTCATTCAACACTTTGTTGGCATTTTTGTATTCTTCGATCTCCTTTCTCAGCTCATCAACTTTTTCAGTTTTGTTTGTATAGATGATTTTTCTTTTTTCCAATGTAAGAAGTCTTTCAGACATGTCATTGTTCAACAGTTTTAATTTTTTAATTTCTTCTTTAAGCTTATCATTTTGAACCAACTCATTTATTAGGAGCTAATCTTCTGAATTGACCTCATGCTTTCTTCCATTTTCAAATTCCTTCATTCCTCTTTGCTATTTTTCAACCTTTTTCTGCAACTCCATGTTTATAGATTTGATGGCTTCAAATTTTTCAGCTAACAAATTCTTCTCTTGCTCAAGTTTCCCAAATTTTTCTTGGTTTTCTTTAACAGATTTTCTAAGGGAATCATTTTCAGATTTTACCTTGTTTAAATCTGAGTTAACTTGTTCAAGATCCTTCAGAAGTTTCAACAACTTTTGATTATCAAACTTACACGCATCATGAGATTATTCCAACTCCAAGTAATTATCATCTGTGAGATCAGAGATATTCTGAGTAGTTTTCTTTTTCAACCTTTTGTATTATTTTCTAAGTTTTTCATGTGACTCTAGCAGATCACCATATGCATTCTGCCAATCATCCAAAGTATAATTCTCGAAGGGGTTTACCTGATCATCATCCTCATCTCCATTTTGGCTGCTACTTTCATAGCTTCCATTAGCCATCATGCAACTGTCCTCCCTTTTCCTGTGAGCTAGCTTTAGCTTCTCCAAAACATCCTTGGCAGACCTGCAGTCAAGAAGGGAAGGATGTAAGACCTTGTCAGTAGCTGCTTTCATCAGATTCAAAACTTTCTGATTTTCCTCATGCTTTAATCTGTGACTGTCGGTCCACTTGGACATTTTCTTTGGTAATCTGTGAGGACCATGTGAAATTAATTTCCACAGATCAGGATCAACTGAGATTACACTTCTGCGCAGACTTACGAACCACGAATCAAAATTTGAACCGTTGAAGATCGGTGGATGAGCCATGGATCTAAACAGCAACTGGATATGTACCACACAAACGCAGGATCCACTGAGAATCGTTAAATCTGGGCAATAAGAACCCGCTCTGATACCACTTGTTGAGTGAAGGTCCTGGATTCAGAGGGGGGTGAATGAATCCCAAAAGGAAATTTGCCCAATTTGAAACTTAGATCTTGATTAACACTGAACTTACAAAATCTTGCGGAAATAAAACTTTGATCCAGTAATGCAGGTGTTCTAGCAAGATCCACACTTAAGCACTCAATGGGTTAGCCTAATGCGAGCACAAAAATGTTTTAGAAGAATGGAGTGCAGTAAATCAGCTTGATCTTAAATAGACGTTCTAACGAGACACAAGATAAAACACTTAACCTGCATGCCCAACAAACTCGGCGATTCTAGGCGATCGAACTGATCTTAAGCATTCATTCACCGTGACTAAAAGGCAATTAGGTCGCGATCCTAAACATGCACTTAATAATCTCAGAGAAGAAATCAGATCACAATGCACAAAGGGTTTTAGGTGGTTCGGTCATCAGACCTACATCCACCCCACACTCCAACTAGAGTGTGGCTTACTGCTGCCTCACAGCTTGAAACCTCTGGGCACCACAGCTTGCCTACAAACGCTGCCTAACAGCTTGAGCCAGAGGAACACACTCCTCTCTTCTTCCAACCCGGAAGGAACCACTAGTGACACCCAGTCACCGGCAACCAGAGACCCAAGTCTCTCTTCCTCTGAATCTACAGGAGGAAACCCGACCTCAAAGCAGAGAATCAGAAAACATAGTTAAGAAGAATAGCAGTAAGGGAAAATAAACAAAAAAATAAATGAAAAGAAGTATAGCTCTCACAGGAGAGGATTAATCTGGATCTGATCCAAAGAATCGACAGTTAGCTGGACATTGCCTGCTTTAAGCACTATCACTCTCACTTCTCTTTCTCTTCTCAAAATATTCTCTCAGCACAGATTTTCGACTCGAGTTTTCTCTCTTGCTTCAGAGCACTCTTCTCACACTCTTTTTCTTTTTCTTCTTCCACACTTTCTTCTTCTCTTCTCCTGGTTTGTATATGTCCTCCCTTCCCCGTTTTCTAAGTATATATATATATATATATACACTCCAGAGGCCAGGGTGAGTGGATACCACGTTTCCCGCCTTAAAGGCTGGAGCACGTGATGGAACATTCTGGAGCTCTATCTTCCTCAGATCACGTGCCTCTACTGCGAACGAAATTATTCCCTGCAAAAGACAGAGTATCGTTTAGGATCACTTGGAGAATATTAAAGTTCATCACGTGGAAGAGCAGACCTTGTACAGACAGCTTAATTAAACCGGATGTGCACTGACCGTGAAATGCGTAACCAGACATATGCACATATCTAGAATAGAGAAGAGCTCAGTGCAAAGTTTGCACTGACTATAATATGTCTAAGATAAAAGCCTGCACTGACTGAATAGGCTTTAGCCAAGCACCGAGATCTACGGTGATTTGCACCGAGTTCGTATACTGACAAACATATACGAACATGCACAGTATATTGTACCGACTTTCTATATGTAGGGGCCTTCAGATGCAGCAAGAGTGTATTGCACCGTTTCTATATGCACGGACCTTCAGATGTAGCAAGTGTGTATTCCACCGAGTTTCTATATGCATGGACCTTCAGATGCAGCAAGGATATGCACCGACTCCATGTTATTCAGAAAGAGAAAGAATGCACCGAGTTGGGATATGCAGTCCAAGCAGGAGCTGCACCGAGATGGCAAAGAGAGATAGAAGATAAAGCTTGCACCGAGATGCATTTGCACTGAGATGACAAAGATAGATACAAGTCAAAGCTTGCACCGAGATGGACTTTTAGTCCACGTAAGAACTTGAACTAAGATGGCAAAGTGAAATGCACTGGTACAAAATGAGGAGACTAATACAGTGCGTGCTGGTCAAGAATTGCACTGACCCACAAATTGCACCGACCCCTGGAGGTGAGATGCAAGGGCAAGGAATGCACCGACCTTGATGCGCATGATGCATTTGGATGGACCGAGAAAGAAGCTAATCGACAGTGTGTGGGCATGAACAGAGACTTGCACTGAGGCAAGAACTTAAGCATGAAGTGCAGAACTAAGCGAGAGTTGCACCGAGCAGGATTATGAGCGAGACACTGCATGCACTGACTATGACTTAGTCTTATGAAATAGCATGGACCACATGGACCATACACAACAGATAAAATTGGAGAGTTAAAGCACCAACAGTTAAGCATGATTCATCAGAAAGTCACTATCAGGACTAGGGTTTCCAGACATGAGCAATCCACCATGCAAACAGTTCACATGAATTAATCAGATATTCTAATCAGATGCACTGACCACAATTCTATCACACATGACTCAGAAATTGTCATTATCAAAACCAGCATTCCAACATACTCTCCCCCCCGGGGGCCCCAAAAAGATGGGGAGTAATAATGAAATGATGAGGCACGATCAACAAATAAAAGAGAGCTCCTTTGGCGGGTACCAACTTTTGGTCTTGCTACACATCTATGCTACCTTGGCTTAGACATCCTATCTCCACCGAATTGGTTGACCTCGACGCTTTGTTGAATCAACATATACATCCATGCTTCCTTGGCCTAGACCTCCCATCTTTGCCGAGTTCGTAGGTTTCGACATCCCGTCGGATCGGTGTCTATATCTATACTCTGCCCTTGGCCCAAACCTCTCATCTGGGCGAGGTTAACAAACCCAGTAAACACTATCAACCCAATAAACCAAATAAGCCAAAGAATCTAAGCATGGTCGGCGTCATGACCTTTCGTCGAAGTCGATGGATATTTTACCTTCGGCCAGGATGGCCATCCCAATAAACGAACAAAAGAAATCCCTTACACTTTGGCTCGGACCTCCCGTCCAACCAATGAACAAAAAGGCACCAATCCACCTTGGCCCAAACCTCTCGGCCAAAGAACAAAAAACCCCTCATATAGTCGGCTTCGCCGGCGCATTAAAGAACAAAAACACCTCCTTTCATATAGTCGGCTTCGCCGGTACATTAAAATAATAAAAAGACCTTCCTTACATAGTCGGCTTCGCTGGTGCATTAAAAGAATAAAAAGACCTCCTTCCTCATATAGTCGTCTTTGTCGATGCATTAAAAGAATAAAAAGACCTCCTTTCATATAGTCGGCTTCGCTGGCACATTAAAGAATAAAAAGACCTCCTTTCATATAGTCGGCTTTGCCAGCGCATTAAAAGAATAAAAAGACTTTCCTCAAATAGTCGGCTTCTTCGATGCATTAAAAGAATAAAAAGACCTTCTTCACATAGTCTGCTTCATCAGCGCATTAAAGAATAGAAAGACCTCCTCTCATATAGTCGGCTCTGCCGGTGCATTGAAAGAATAAAAATACCTTCCTCATATAGTCGGCTTCGCCAGCGCATTAAAGAATAAAAGACCTCCCTTCATATAGTTGGCTTCACCGACGCATTAAAGAGTAAAAATATCCTTCATGCAGTCGGCTTCGCCGGTGCATTAAAGAATAAAAGATCTCCCTTCAAATAGTTGGCTTCGCTAGTGCACTAAAAAACAAGAAAACCTCATATAGTCGGGTTCGCCGATGTATTAAAGAATTAAAAGACCCCCTTTCCACTTTGGCTCAGGCCTCCCGTCCGGTCAATGAACAAAAAGACGTTTCTACTTTGGCTAGGACCTCCCGCCCGGACCAATGAACAAAAAGCCCTTTCCACTTTGGCCCGGATCCTCCATCCGATCAATGAATAAAAAAGACCTCTTCACTTTGGCTCGGATTTTCCGTCCAACCAATGAACAAAAGTCCTTTTCCTCTCAGCTAAGACATACCATCGAAGCCACCATCCTTCAGTTTAGACCCATCGTCGAAGCCTGCTGTCCTTCGGCCAAGGCTCTCCGTCAAGGCTCGCTGTTCTGCTCTCAGCTAAGACATCCCATCGTAGCTCACCGTCCTGCCTTTGGCTTGCCCCCTGGGCTGAGCCAACGAATGAAATGACCCCATCTAGCTGACATCGGCCCTCTATCCCATAAAAAAATAATAAAATAAAGAAAAACACTCACAACAAAAAAGTAAACTAAACAAAACAAGAAAAGAAGAAAGAAGAAGAAGAGAAAAAACAACAAAATTCACTTGCATGGTCTTGATGT